>JAJOZX010001375.1:482500-735000 GCA_023014485.1 Bathynomus jamesi | reverse complement strand
CTGGTGAAAATGCCACTAAGTCTAAAATGGTTAAATCACATTTCAATTTGGCTCCAATTGAACCTTTAAAGGTATTTGGCCCTAATGTTTTTCCGTCTATGGTTTCAAATATGTCTGAAGGGGAGTTCATTCATGTGTAAAAGACACACGAGCCATTGAACTGATCTATGCAAAAAAATTTCAATCAATTTTATGGTACCAGCAATTCTACCAGTATTGACAGCAGTACCGTCGCACAGCAGAGCAGAGCATTGAGAGTGTCGATGCTCGCTCAATCAATTAAGAACGTTATAATTTCATCAGCTATACACCGAGCATTTCCTGCGTCAGGGCAGAGATGGTCTACATAGATACCTCCAGGGTCTTTGATCAGCACATAATGTTCTTCTTTCTCTTTTCCATGCTTGGTTAACGTATCATCCTTTCTTCCATCAAACCCTATACATTCAATATTCACATTTACACATCTAGATCTAACAATATTTTTCTTGCCTACACGAATTCTTTCTATTTTCTTCCTATCAAGCATGTTAGATTGATCGATTATTCCCATATCTTTCAATGCAGCATTAACAATAGCTGCTGTAGCTCTCGAAATCACACGGTAACGGTCTGCCACCAATGGTAATTCATTGTATGAATACCTATTTTGATCATTTTCAATCAATTCCACATCGGGCACGAATTCTAGCTGATTGTCACTGTCTTCTATATCTTCGCTAAAGTCATCTACTGAAGAAGATGGCACAACTTCCATAGCCTCTGCCATTTCCACTTGTGACCTTTGTTGCCTCTCTTGTTCTTCTCTTGCTCTTGAGAGGGATCGTCTCTGGACAGCGGCAGCTTCACGATCAAATGGCCTAATTGATTTATTCTTTGCTTTTGGCCTACAAATGACTCCCACTCTACCATTGGGATTTTTACCTCGCATCGACAAAACGGCCTTTCTATTCCTTTATCATAACATTTGCAAGTACAAATGTCAAACATTTCATCATATGAAGCAAGTTTTTTAGCAAAATTTTCATTCCTTTGACGTAGAGGAACCTTGTTCAAGGAAAGAGCTGATCTGATTAATCTTTCCACCGCAGAAGAAATAGATCTTTCTTGAATGACAGGGAAAGAGAACATGGCCCAAATATCTTGAAGATCTTTGGTAACTATATTGTAGCAATCGTTCGCAGTTGCTGATCACCTTGACTTGATTTTTTCTCTCTTTTGAATGAAGAAATAGTGTCTGACAACGTCTGCCTTTGTAGGAATCATTGATCGGCGGAATTCAGTGGCAAAACCAAAAGCTGCATTCGAAGATTTGTTTCTGGTTGACATTTTTTCAACCTTTTTAAAAAATTAAAAATCCAGCTTTTATAGAATCATGCATGGATCATAAGTAAATCTAAAGAGCATAAATTCTTATAATTCCTGTAAAAATGTATGATAATTAGGACATGAAATTTATTGGTATTGAATTTGAAATTCCACACACAGCTCAGTAAATTGATTACACATAAACGATGTTTATGTGTAATCAATTTTCTGATATAGCAAATATTTTGAGAAAATACGCGTGGTGAAAATTTTGAGAAATCCAAATTTTTGAGGTAATTGCCTGAAAATTGCACACGAGATATATTATGCAATTTTAGGGGGGTGGTCATCTCTATAAGATGCTCTAAATGGTCTCCATTTTCATTTATGAGACTATTTTCATTTTTGGGGCGGAGCCAAAAATAGGAGGGAGTATGCTAGTGGTACGGGGGGGAGCATAAACTTTCTTTTGAAGTATGTTGGTCAGGACCCCAATTCATAAGCCCCACATAGTGCCCGATCTGCCCCCAGAAATTCGACCCGGCCTAAATTGTGCACCCCTAGTGGCACGTAAAATGTCTAAACTGTATTCACACTCACGCCACACATTTAACAACATTTGTGAGTTAACTGTTGCAATTGCATCCGTAATGCGTTCTCACAATGTCCTGATATCTGGAACAACTGTTGCATAAACCAAATCTTTAACATGACCCCAGAGAAAGAAATCCAGCGGGGTAATGTCTGGTGATCTTGAGGGCCATGGGATTGGCCCGTCCCTGCCAATCCATCGATTTGGAAATGTTGCGTCGAGAGTTTCACGAACAACATGCGCCCAATGAGGGGGTGCCCCATCTTGTTGGAAGATGACAGTTGGCTGCCTGTCCTGCAGCTGGGGGGATGGCGTAATTGGTGAGCATATCCAGGTACACAGTTGCGGAAACAGTTTCCAAGAATTTTTTCAGCCACGACTTAATTAACTTCACATCAGGTGGATTCTTTCCATACTTTGTTCTGAACCTTCGCTGAACACTGACAGGAGATTTTGTTTCTGCAAGCCACACAACACATTGAGCCTTCTCTGTCACAGACGCCATCTTAACTGAACAGCTACTACAGCGCTCCTAGCGGCGAATGCGGTAGACGAAACACACCAGCACAGAAACTCTCTGCGTGTACGAGATCACCTGTAAAAAGAAAACGCATGTAAGATTCGTCATTAAAACATGAGAGCATACTGTTTTCAGGGTAAACATTTATGGACACCCTGTATATTTTTGGTCACTGCTGAAACTTTTAATAATATCGGCCGAAACTTCTTTAATGTTGCCCTCTACAGGGGTATGATCAATAGGGCGGCTCGTTTTTACACTTTTCGATATTTGATTGGGGGTAGTGCGGAAAAGTTGCGATTTGGAGAGAAAATAGTGTGTAAAATTTTTTTGATCTACGTCAATACCTTCCGGTGGCGGCGAGTCCTTAAAAATCGAAAAATAGGCCTAACGGGGTAGATTGGAAAATGGTTTTAAAGACTTACAAAATAAACAATAAAAATTTCGGCACAATCTGTTAATAACTTCCGGTGGCGTCTTAGCCGTTAAAATATCCAAAATATTGATTTAAAGCAAGTTTTAACAAGATGTTATACAAATGTTAATTCCGGTATATTTCTGTGCAAACAACCCTGAGAACACTATTATAGGCTTGAATAAATTAATAGCAGTCATTGAACAATGAACATTATATAAAAATGATATAAAATTATATAAAAATTTTGTGTGTTTTTAGGCCTATTTTTCGATTTTTAAGGACTCGCCGCCACCGGAAGGTATTGACGTAGATCAAAAAAATTTTACACACTATTTTCTCTCCAAATCGCAACTTTTCCGCACTACCCCCAATCAAATATCGAAAAAAGTGTAAAAACGAGCCGCCCTAATGATCAACTATATCCAGTTTGGTCAAATCATCTCTGAGTTTATTTCCAAGAGAACCTTTGAAGGTGTTTGGTCTCAAAGTTTTTCCATCAATTGCTTCAAATACGTGCCTGAAGGGCAGTTCGTTTGCATGCAAAAGGCAAATCAGCCATTGTACCGGCCTGTCCAGATATAATTCAATAAATTTTAGCACTCCGCCAATCCTGCCAATGTTCACTGGGGTGCCATCGCATAGCAAAGCTTTGAGGGATTCTTTGCTATTAGAATCAACTATAAAAGTTATTATTTCATCTGCAATGCAACAAGCAGTTCCGTTATCTGGAGCTATATGATCCATATAAACATCACCAGGTTCTTTGACAATTACATAATGCTCTTCGTACTCCATTCCCTTCTTTGTCTTAGTTTGACCTTTTCTACCATCAAATCCGATGCCTTCAATCTGTGTGTTCTCTGATTTCACTTTATGTTCTTTTTACCCACACATATTCTTTCTCTTTCCACTTTTTTCCTATCCAACATATTGGTTTCGTCTAATATTCCCATATCCTTCAAGGCTGCATTTACTATAGCTTGCAGTAGCTCTGTAACTTACACGGTATCTATCTGCTGTTATTGTTAAGTTATCATAAATAATTCTGTTCTGATTGTTTTCTCTCAGCTCAAAATCCGGAACAAAGTCAATATCGTCGCTGTCATCATCAATTTCCATGCTCTCATCTTCCATAATATGTAAAGGGTCCAATTTGCTGGTTAAGGCGACATTCATATCTAGGCTTATCTTCGCTCTTCTTTCTATTCCTTTAACTCTATCGTGAGTCCTTTTTCTTGCGGAAGTCGTTACTCTGTCGATTGGTCCTAGTTGGTTTTTTCTTTGTTTCTACCCCACAAAAGACCCACTCAATCATTGGAACTCTAATATCACATCTGCAATCCGTTCGACTGATTTTTTTTATCGTAACAAATACAAGTGCAAATATCAAACATTTCATCGAATGTCTCCACCTTCTGCTGAAAACTATTGTTCCTTTGTTTTAATGGTACTTTATTTAGCTTTGCTGCAGATTCTATCAATCGTTCAACTTTTATAGCTATTCCTTCAAATCCTATATGTGGAAAAGAAAACTTCTCCCAAATGGCGTCCACATCTTTAGTGACAATTCTGTAACATTCTTTTGCTGTTCTAGAACCTTTCGAAATCAGTTCTTCTCGTTTTCTTACCAATAAATAATGCCTAAATACGTCAGCCTTTGAAGGAGTCATTGAAGATGGAAATTCTGCAGGGTGACCAAATGTTGAATTGTGCGTTTTGCTTCTTGTCGCCATGATTTCACTTATTTAGGCCTAGTAGCATTAATAACAAGAAACTAATTGTTAAATTCTAGCAATTGAATCATTCAATCTGAATTTAATATAACTCATCCGGAATTAAATCATAACTCATTCAATCATAAACAATCTGAAACTAAACAAAAAAAACGTGACAATAATTTATATAATTCATCTAATCTATGTAAATTAATCTATGTAATCTATTCAATCTATCTAAAACTCTATCTAAATAATCTATCCAAATTAATCTAATCTACTTAAATCTACTTAATAAGACTTAATATAATGCATGATTGTCACATTTGGGGTTTCTATCTGTGGAGAGAGTAAAATGGGGGAATGCTAATGAAGGGGTAAGGGGGGGGGTCGCATAGATCATTATTTCCAAGTACGTGCATACTGTGGAATTGGAGAAACTCTATTTTTGATATGTTTCGACCCTCCCCTATTGCATATGTGTATCAAATGTAGTGATTGTAATGATCTAGAGAGTTTTGAAAATGAAAATTAAAACGAGTTATACATTATATATGATATATGTTTGATTGATTTGTTTTCAATATAATTGAATTTTTGGATTTTTTTTAATATTAATGACTTTATTAACCTAATTTGACATCATTACAGCTGACTAAGAATATTTGAAAAAATAAATATAAGTTGGGGTCACATTGACCCCACGCGGCTATTTATGTTCTAATTTCCCACGCGAGTAACTGAGGGTTAACTTCTCTAAATCCCTCCCCATCTACTTACCTCGGACCAACCTTAACCCCTTCCTCAACTCCATCCAACCTTCCCCATAAGCTACCTAAACTAGAAACTAGGTTACGCACCTCACCCTTCAAATTACTAACGTCTTCAACATTAGTATTGGTTCGGCTTTCGTCAACCGTAGCCCTACCCCTGCCCTCATCAAGCGTCGCAAGTCTTCCCGTTACCTCACGTACATTGCGTTTTATGTCAACTATTTCCTCCCTTAACTCGCAAAAGAAACAAACTGATCTCTCGGTAATCACCATAGGACCGCCGTTATAATTAAAATTCGAATACCACCGGTTTACCCCACACCTAACACACGACGCTTTCTGCGACGGCATCGCGCAGTTAAAATTAGTTTATAACCGTCACAAGTTTAAGTTAAATTAAGCCGGCACGCTATGAAAACTTCTAAATCACTAAAAACCACTAATATTCAATTACTTAACTATAACAATGTGAATATAAACACAAGTATATAAAATTCAAAACTTTCCAAAAGTAAAATTATTAGCAATATGCAAAAGTAGATGATGATGATGAAATAAATAAATAATAATGGTCGACAATGACTAACGCTTCTGAATAAAATTTATTTGGTAGGTGAGGCCTGCGTTGGAGTGAATCCCAAGATCAATAATATGAACCCTGGTTACACGAGAGCCAAATACGAGCTGGTCCTCGTCTCTGATTCTGGTCTCATGATGAAGGAGGACACGCTGGCCGACATGGTATCCTATATGACTCCAAACATAGGGATCGTCCATCAAATGCCTTTCACCTGCGACAGAAAAGGATGGCCAGCCATTTTGGAAAAGGTAACTCATAAAAAAATCACAAATTAGAAGTAGAATGTTGAGAGATTCTAACATTGGCCACTCCATTTTGAAGGAACAACTCTACTTACCTCAATCCATACGATATATAACGTGTGCGCGCAACACACACACACACACACACACACTAATGTTTGGAAGTGTTTTATCTCTCTCATAACATCTGAGGTCATATGACAGAGAGGACCTACAACTTTACGTAGGATCGAAACCTCACTGGTGTATACGAGAACTACTGTAACACACTTTTAAATAGGGAGTAGAGATCGGACTGGATCAGGTGGATCGCCAGCAGCAAGTGTGTTGTTTTATTATAGCTTTTTCTTTTTTTTAAGGTATATTTTGGTACGAGTCACGCCCGAATGTACCTCTTTTTAGGAGTTCTTGATGCACTCGGTTTCAAGGTGAATTGTTGCACTGGAATGTCTTGCTTAATGCGGAAAAAGGTGCTCGATGAGGCGGGAGGTAAGTGTTCTCAAATTCGATTATTATTATTTGCGGATGGTTGAGTTTTTTCTGGTGACAGTAAAGCTCATTCTTGTTTAAAGCTCATTTAATTCGTCTTGGTATACAGGTATGAGTGCATTTGGTATTTATTTGGCTGAAGACTTCTTTTTTGCAAAGTGCATCCAGGACAAAGGTTGGGGCATAAGAATTTCATCTCAGCCAGCTTGGCAGAACTCGGGAACATGCAAAGTTAAAGGGTTTTTAGCGAGATTAACGAGGTAGGCTGTTAATGAAAAGAAAGTAATTTGAGTTAATTGAGAGAAACTGATAATTTCAAGTGAATGTTTCGGAATTATTATATTCATGCCACAGATACTTTGAGATTCCATTTAGCAATTTGGCTTTTGGATTCATATTACGTTAAATAACAAGAGGTAATGAGATAATTTAACTCGTTTTAATTGATTTTTATTTTTAGGTGGTGTAAGCTGCGTACGGCAATGGTGCCTCACACCATCGTATTAGAGCCAATTTCAGAGTGTATAGTACTGGGTCTAATTGGGTCGTGGTCAGGGATGTTGTTGTTCCGTGCAGACTTTCTCACTTTCTTTCTTTTCCATACTTTGGTTTGGTTGTTTTCTGATTGGATTATGCTCAATATAGTTCAGGTAAGAAAGATCTTAAGGAATTTTTGTATTCTTTAATAATTATGGGATTAGGAACTTAATTGGAAACTAATTGTCGCAGGGAATTATACTGAAAATTGAATGACTGATTTTTGTTCTAACTTTGCTGAAAAGACTTTTTGATTGGCTACGTGAACATTAGTACTTTTGGATGGATGACTTTTTTTCCATGACACTTTATAAATAAAGCAGGAAATGAAGGGAAATGACCCCTGAAGCTTTATCCAGGGCATTATTTTTCAAAATTATAGTATTTAGTAATTAATGGGAAACAGGTTAGTGGTAATATACAATACACCATTAAACTTGTTTTTAAGATGTAAGTATCCTGTTTCTTGACTGTTTCTAACCGCGTAAAAGGCCGACATTCGGATTACAAATCTTACACAAAAATATCTTACCCAGATTGCGTTCGTTATTTGAGCGCCATTGAAGATGAAACCATTTTTCCTGTGATGTTTAAAGTGTGCGTTTTTCTGCAGAATGGTCCCCCTCCTTTTTCTAAATTCGAGTTCCTTTTGAGTTGGATGTTTCGAGAAGTAAGCGCTCTATTCCTGTACCTGCACGCCCTTTGGAACCCTGTGATAAAATGGAGGACTGGTTCCTATAGACTCAGATGGTGTGGAGTTGTAGAACCACTGAATGTGTCCAAAGGAATAGCTATAATGTAACTGGAGGACACTAGTTTAAAACCTCAAAGCGTTTAACTTATCCGAATGACTAGTTTTTCAAGTTTAGAGTGTACAAAAGGTTTTATAAGTAAAAGTGGCCTTTTAAAGGTGTTAAGTAAAAATACACATTGTTAATATTTGATTTCCCGCATCAAATTTCATGGGTGAATTGGTACTATACTAATTTTACGTGGGCAAGACCATACATTTTTTTTTTGTACTAGTCTTTCTTCCCATTTTTATACTTCAGTTTAATCATTTCATTGACGTCTTCACATCAAAAAAGAACTCTTACCCAAGTATTGTATCTCCACTTGGTTTAATTCCCGATTAACTCAAATGATATTTACAATCGAGATTTCAGTTAGTCATCCCATTTCATTTAAGTTACTTCAAGTAGGGTAGATGCAGTTTTAATTTACAACTCGCGGCATTTATTTTACATTTTTCACTCTAAAACTTTACCAAAGCATTTTTTTTTATTAGTTTAAATGGTAATAAGTGTAAGGCAAATAAAATTTGTATTGAAAAAGTCATTTTATTTAATGTAGAAGTATATATATTTTTTTAATAAGAGAAACCTATTTTCCTTAGATTTAGTATACCATATTTAATAAACAATTTCGTTTTTGTTTTCTAATTTAAAATTAATTGTCTTGTTTCTTGTGCCTTTAAAATATTGAAACAGATTTAGCTCTCTGTAAATATAGAATGCATTGAAATTATCATAAATCTTGCCATTTCGTAAAAACAGTTTCCCTTCAGCTAAACATGTGATGAAACTACAAGAATAAAATCGTGAAGCCTTTTACGTCTTTACACCATTATTGTAAGAACAAAAATTAAAAAAAAATTTCTAAAACACACACACCTCTCTAGTTTTTCCATTCCAGCCTCCTTTCGTAATGTTATCCGAATGAATCTTAAGTTATATTTGGCTGGTGGTTTTTAGTTTCATATTTGCATGCAAAAAATTAAGAATTAAGCGTAACAGACTGCTTAGTTAGTGCCATATGTTGTTGACCATGTAATTCTGCACCTAATATATGATGATTATTCGTGTAAAGAATCGGAACCTTCTGAACTTCATTGAAGATTACTCGTTTGGTAGTTTTGTGGGTGTACTGGATTAGAAACACACTTCCGCTTAATTCTTTTTACATTACAATGAGGTTTTTACTCGGAAAAGTTTGTAACTTCTTTACTCATAAACGGATGTATCTGGCGGAAAGGTAAGGTGCAGAAAACTGAATTTCAATTAGAGTGCCGTCACGAAGAAAATTTTATTTACACAATTTATTTCATTTACCTTTATAGCAGCAATATTTTCTACACAGAGTATTGACAAAAATAATGGTACTTACAATTTATAAAATTATAGTATTTGAGGCAAAGCAAAACTAAATAATTACTTTATATAAAAACTGTCTATTATTTTTCCTCTTCATATAAAACTGAAGAAATGGACCTCTAAAAACTTCTAAAAAATAGTTGCCACAACTCGCTAAATTATACATTTATGGAAACGGTGTCCTTCAAAAACTACAAATGCGATATCGAAAAACGCATTGGACAGTTAGTACTTACAAAAAGATATTCACGGACAATTTGAAGATTATAATTGCAACTATTAGGCATCTTACCCGAGTCTTTAGTGATGAGTGACATTCGCAAGAATAAATTAAATCGATCCTACGTGTCCACGAGTCTCTCTCGTAATATCTAATTATGCATTACATACTCGAAGTTAACTAAAACTACCATTAAATACTTGTATGAAATTAGTCAATAGCTATAAGTTAAGGTTGGATGCCATGAATTATATACCATCCATTAATAATAAAACTAAGGTAAGGTAATGATCTTATCAATGACCCTGCAAATTTTCAACATTTTGCTCGTAACCGTTACTGTTTAGTTATTTAAATATGGAAAGCTGATTCTGTTATATTGTTAAACAGTTATTATTAAAACAACTCACAAACTGATAATACCAATTTATGTAGTAAATATTCTATCAACTGTACACGACTATATACTTAAAAACGAATGGAACAAGAAGTTAACAGTTAACAATTGTTAACTGCTATTTTCTTGTACACACCAATAAAATTTTCAACACGATCATTACTGTACACACGTTAGTCGGAAACTAAACTAAGTGATAATTTTCTTTTAAAAAACGGTATATGTTGCTTCGATTTTTTTTTTAACCAACTTTTATTTATCCAAAGTATCTTCTTCACGGTTTGTATCCCGACGTTTTCAGTTGCAGAGGCATAAGGTTTCTTGAACTCTTCCGTGTACCCTTTCTCTCGCTTCAGCTTTTATTCCTGCCTAAAGGAAGAAAGAAGTATCTTCGAAAGTTTTGCAGTTCTTTAATTTAATAATTCTTTTAAATTTTCTTTTAGGGCTTTTACTTTTATTGAATTTGCACGGTTATACTGTTTATAATACAGGGTGTGGACAAAGTAACGCGAGTGGAGAGACAATTCTGATTTGAACTGGCTTAAACGAGTTTTGAAACGGAAGTAAAGACGGAAATCCGATTTTGAACTGGTTGAAACTAGCTTCAACTTGTTTTCAACACCACTCGTAAACGTTACTATCGAATATACAGTTGTCATATATTACTTGTCAATGTTCACTCGCGTTAATATAATTCAAATCGGATTTGTCTCCACTTGCGTTACTTCATACACACCCGGTATATACATATAATCACTTTCCTAGGACTAGTTTTTAGCCACGAATTATATTTCAGGGGAGGGGGACCAATTTAACTTTATATATATATATATATATTGTCCGAGAATTATCTGTACAATTTTTGGCTATTATTAAAAGTCAACCATGAAGTGTAGAAATTCGTGTTGTCCCATTTTACAGAGAATCTCTAAGTTTTTTCTGATACCAAGTTTTGAAAAGTTTTTTGGAAATTCCAATGTGTCCGAACATTATCTGTACAATTTCATCTTTTAATAAAATTCTTGATAACACACGTAAAATTCTTAAACAAGATTATTTAGAATAATAAAAGAAACTTTTGAAAATACAGAAAGTAACGTTGTTAGAAACATTCGATATGTGCACCATTAGTGATTCGCAAAACATCCAATCGATACTCCAAATGTTGCCATGTACGCTGCAGCATATCCACATCAATTCGCTCAATAGCAGCTGTGATTCTTGCTTTTAAATCATCAATGTCTGTCACCCGCGTACATTTCTAAAAAACTTGTCAAAACGTGGTATCAGAAAAAACTTAATGAGATTCTCTGTAAAATGGGACAACACTGGAATTTCTACACTTCATGGTTGACTTTTAATAACAGCCAAAAATTGTACAGATAATTCTCGGACACCCTGTATATATATAATATATATGTCATCCCATAAGTAATGTCGTTTTTTACGATAGATTAAGTTTAAACTAGTCCTACTCAGTTCAAGCATAAATTTTCCAAAGGTTATATCTAAGAGGAGATCTATCGTGTTTCGCTACATACTTTACAGACCTTGACCAGCGAAGACGTGTTTTGCTTTATGTGAACCCCTCATAAACATGGCGGTATCAGAAGAGCATATCAGGCATATAATGCTTTACGAGTTCAAAAAAGGGAGTAGTGCTACTGAAGCAACGCGAAACATTCAGGACGTTTATGGCAACGATATTCTGCGTGAGGAAATGTCAAAGATGGTTTCAAAAGTTAAGGAATGGTGACTACTGTTTGACAGATGCAGCACGCTCTGGACGCCCTGCTGAGTTTGATGATTACCCGCTGTTAGCCGCACTTGAAGAAGACTGTTCAACAACTGTCAAAGAATTGGCCCAGAAACTCAATTCATCCCCGTCCACCATCCATCGACATTTGCAACAACTCGGGAAAGTGCCTAAGTTAGGAAAATGGGTGCCACATGAATTGTCGGTCGACAATCTGAGGGTGCGGGTAAACATTGGCACAGCTCTTCATTCCTGTGAACTCCAAGATCCGTTTTTGCACCGTTTAGTGACTGGTGATGAAAAGTGGATACTGTACCAGAATGTTAAGCGCCGTCGACAGTGGGTTTGTGCCGGAGAACCAGCGACACCACAGCCAAATCCAAATCTTCACCCTCGGAAGGTGTTGCTTAGTGTTTGGTGGGATAAAGGTGGTGTAATACACTTTGAAACCTTACCACACAACCAAACAATCATCGCTCAAGTCTACTGTGAACAACTGGATCGATTGAACACTGCACTAAAAGAAAAGAGACCTTTTTTGGTTAATCGGAAAGGAATCGTGTTCCACCACAACAACGCACGTCCTCATACCGCTCGGATCACTTCTGCAAAAATTGAGGAGCTTGGGTGGGAAAAACTTCCACATCCTCCAGACCTTACGCCTTCAGATTATCATCTCTTCAGGAGTCTGCAAAACTATCTTGACGAGAAACAGTATACTTCTTTCGATGACCTGCACACCAGTCTTTGTCCGTTTTTTGCCTCAAAACCGCCTGAATTTTATAAACATGGCATTGTAAAGCTTGTAGGACGCTGGCAGAGTGTCATTGATTACGATGGAAAATATATACTAGATTAAAAAGTTTGTCGTTTTTTTTTTTTGTCCTTCAAATTCCGATCTGAAAAACGACATTACTTATGGGATGACCTGATTATATATATATATATATAATATATATATATCCCCCTTTGCTTTGTCCGGAGCGATAGATGCATTCCCACATTGGCCACAGGGGAACGTGCCCTATCTTCGGTGTAAGGGCTTTCTCTGCCCTCATGGACCATTGGACCCGTTTGGGAACCCGGCTGATCTCCTGCTTCTATTTCTTTTTCTCCTTCCCACCCCCCTCGCTTTTGGCTTTGTTTTGGACCTTGACTTGACTCTTTTCTAGGCCCTTGGGTGTGGGAGGTGGTTGTCCTTCATCCTTGTCGCTCTTCAACCAAACGCAAGCCCTGTCCCTGCCATCTTTCATCGCGCGTTGAATGAGAGTGGCCGCCTTTTAGGCACGGGGACTGGGTACGGGTGTATCTCGCCTGCGTGACATCTATTGGCGGTGGGACAGTGTGTGCCCACGATTCACCTTTCCCTTGTTGGAGTCGGTGGTGGCTAGATGCGCGCGGGGATGAAGCTTCTTTTTGTTTGCTATGGCTTCTTCTTCCCCTGTGCTTACGACTGCTACTTCTGTCAACACTCGGGTGGTGGGCAACCAGGCCCTCGAGTCCTCTACCACTGGAAAACCGCATCCTGATGGGGTTGATCCCACTCTGGAAGCGGAACGCTTGCATTCTCCTTTCCCGTTGCCGACCCCAGTCCGTCCCTCGAATATGCCCTTGGACATACACACTCTGAAGCAGGGGGTCTCGTCCCAGCCGCCTTCGGGCAAGTCAAGTTTCACGGAAGACTTGCCCCCAAAACCCGGCTTCTTGCTCTCCCCGTATGCCCCTCTCACCCGCCGTCGGCTCACCTCCCCACGGAGAGAGCCTCGCGGCGGACGGGGAAGTCGGCATTCACGGCCATCGTATCGACCGTTTGAAATCCCAATCCACTTCGATTCTACAGCCTCCCTATCCCTTCCAAGTATCCACAAATTCCTAGTGATCCGGCCTACCTCTGGGTCCTTCCGTCCAACTCTGAACGGACGTTCCAGGCGATCTGAACCCACAGCAACTCCAGCCGCTGTGATGTACGATCACAGAGGGCTGGCTCTCTCAAAATCACGCTCAGCTGCAGAGACAAAAGCCCTACTCTTCCTCACAGAGGTCCTTGGATACTCGGTGTCCGTTTCCCCACACCCTCGCCTGAACGAGAGTCAGGGCACTATTTACGCCACCCGCCTATTGTCGATCGAAATGAACGAGCTCCTGGAGGACCTCCCACCCCAGGGTGTCACTAAGATCTATCGCTTGGCACCCCGTCCCCCACCCCGCGTCTGCTTCTTACCTTCAATACCTTAGTCCCTCCTGACCGTATTGTATGGGGTATGGGAGAGCGCATATCATGCGAGTTTTCTGTCCACCCATACATCCCAGACCAGACCCGACCCGTTGCTTTAAATGCAAGAAGTTCGGACACGTTAGCTCAGTTTGTCGGCAGCCGCACCAACTGCGGCACCAACTGCGGCACCAATTTGCGGACAAATCGCTCACCCTGCCAGGTGCCCCAACACACCCAAATGCTCCAATTGTGAAGGCTCACACCCCTCTTCATCCCGCGAATGCCTGTTCTTCAGGTTCGAGGAGGAGGTCCGAGGCCTGCAGGTAGCGGACTTCCTTAGTCCCCGAGAGGCGCGAGACAGGGTGCGGAGTCGGGAGGTGAGGCCGGGGGTGTTTTACGCCGCTGAGCTCGGCTCTTGTCATCTCGGCACGCCGACCTGGCCTGCCGCTGAAACCCCCCCCCTCGACCACTGCTCCCCATCCATCCCAAAGGGAATCCTCGCAGGACCCGACGGCCTCCTATCCCCCCATCATCCGTTCTCTTCACGCACCTCGCCTGCCACAGATTCCCCAGGAGTCTGGGACCAGGACACCCAGGCCCCATCCACCTCGAACCCTGCCCTCCCAACACTCTCTGCACACGCCCGAACCTACCGCTCGGAGCAAGCCGACGAGGCGGAGACGCCGGAGCGAGTCGCCAGACCCTCCGGCCTCTCAACGTCTCTCCCTCTTCCCCTAGATCTAAGACGGCGGCTCGGACCCTCACACCGCCCATTTCGTCTACAAGGACCATATCTCCCCGCCGCGGAAGTCCCACCAATCTACCCACCACAGACTCTAACAATAATTGCCGAATTACATGACCCACCCCCGACGACGAGATCCAGTCTGGACATCAT
The DNA here is from genome assembly GCA_023014485.1 of Bathynomus jamesi. Lineage (NCBI taxonomy): Eukaryota > Metazoa > Arthropoda > Malacostraca > Isopoda > Cirolanidae > Bathynomus > Bathynomus jamesi. Next base: position 720,187 of record JAJOZX010001375.1, on the reverse strand, counting down.
CATCTCCCACGAGGATCCAGTGGATGCAGCTCTGGCGCAGCTACACGGTGGCTGAGGGGAGCTCGGCCGCGCCCATGAGTCTTATAGATCTGCCCTTGCCTCCTGGTGCCATTTTTTCCACTCCTCCACGAAACCACTCTGGTTCATCTCCTTCCATCCCTACAGTACCTGCCCCCCCCAAACATCGACCCCCTCCTTGTCAGCCACCCTGAGCACGTCCTCCCACCTGCCCGGTCCTTCTTGTACCTCCTATCACCACCCAGGGTCCGCCGTGAGACGCCGGACAGGCAGGGAGGCGCCACTTTGGGAAATAAAGCGCCCCCTCCTGGCCCGAACACAGAAGCCCACCAAGACACTTCTCACACTCTCAGCCCACGACGTTCTCCTAGCTTCCATGATCCACGCCTCCGGTCTCGCTCGGCCGACTCGACCCCACAATCTCCGCGGAGATCGACTGGCCGACCGATTCCTTCTCTGGTGAACGGCAGATAGCCAGCCATGCTCCTGACCCATCCTTCACCTTCGCGAACCCCAGGGGCTTCCTTTCCTCCCGAACCTTTAAAGTCCGGGTGGGCTCAGTCCTCTCTCACACCTTCGTGCAGGAGGACGGGATCCCGCAGGGAAGCATCCTCGGTGTTCTATGCTTTTCCATCGTCATGAACACAGTCTCAAAATGCCTTCCACCCACCATCCGTTCTTCCATCTACGCGGATGACTTTGCGATCTACTTTGCAGGGTGGGAGCCGTCCGTCGTTCAACGGCAAATTCAGCTCGCCATCTACCGGGTGGAGAGGTGGGCGACGTCGGTGGGTTTCCACCTCTCAGCCCCCAAGTCCAAGGGTATGCTATTCAGCAGAAGACCCGCAACCCTTCCTGTTCCCTCTGTTACATTACACGGCAATCCTCTTGAGGTGGTACCCTCCACGCGATTTCTCGGCGTGACTCTAGACCGACGGCTCAACTGGGTTCCCCATCTCAAGCACCTGAAGCAATCCCTCCGACGTCCCCTCGCTCTCCTAGATCACCTCTCCCACACCACATGGGGCACAGACCGACACACTCTCCTTCGCCTTTACACTTCCATGGTGCAGTCGAAGCTGGACTATGGCAGTGTAGTATACGGTTCAGCTTCCAACGCCTCCCTCCGTATCTTGGACCCAGTCCTTAATTGAGGCCTCCGCCTCGCCACCGGTGCTTTCTGCTCTTCCCCAGCCTCCAGCCTCCGAGTGGATTGCAATTACCTCCCTCTCGCCCTCCGACGGGGTCTACTCCTCATGAGGACATACCAACGTGCACAGAGGTTACCTTATTCGCTTCTACGCGCGACGGTTTCTGAACTCTCACCCCAGGGACGGAGCTGGCACTTCACTGAAGCGGTCCGCTCTTTCCTTGACCTTTCCAACATGCCCGCCCCCTCAGTTATCCCCATTTCATAGAGCATCTACCCCCCCCCCCTGGCTCATCACCCGTAACAAGTTTTGCAAGGATCTGTGTGTCCTATCTAAGACTACCACGAGCGCTACGGTATACAGGTCACTCTTCCGAAAACACGCAACCCAACACCCGGACGCAGTCGCCATTTATACAGATGGTTCCCGCTCGGAGGCTGGTGCGGCCCCCTCAGCTGTGATACTGTCCCAGCCGCTTTCTCGAGGCGTCAGCCTGCCCTGCGAGGCCTCCGTTTTCTCGGCGGAACTCTTCGCGACTATGGAGGCCCTCGATATTGTGTGCACCTCTGAATAAATGACGGAGCAGCTGGCAGATTCCCAAAGCGCATTTCTCTCCCTAGAGAGATTTAACCCTCCTCACCCGCTCGTCTGTACCATCCAGCAAACCTTCCACTTTTTAACAGCCTTCCGACACAAGACAATCGCCTTCTGCTGGGTCCCGGCACATGTCGGCATCCATGGTAACGAGGAGGCGGACCGCACGGCAAAGACGGCCTGCTTACTGTCGGCCTCCTCCCGACCCCTCCCTTTCTCCGACTTCTTCCCGACTCTCCGCTCCCACTTCCGCTCCATATGGCAACGGGAATGGGACCAGGCCACACAAAACAAACTCCACAAGATCAAACCACAATTAGGATACTCGGCCTCCTCATTCCACCGGTCCCGCCATAAAGAAGTGATTCTAGCCCGTCTCCGCCTAGGACACACCCGTATTACTCATGGACACCTTATAGCTAAATCGCCAGCCCCGCTCTGCCCTACCTGCCATGCCCCTATCACTGTCGTACATCTCCTGGTCGAATGCCCGTACCTGTCCGTTCTTCGTCGCAGATGTTTCCCTCTTTGTCCGAAAATCCCATACCCGACCGTCTACGCTCTATACTCGCCGAAGGCCCCCACTTTTTAGCGGAAGCGATTTTCCCTTTCCTCACTCACTCCCATCTGCTCCATCGGGTCTAAGAACATACCCCTCCTACCCACTATCCAGCAACTGACCCTTTCTCACCCCCCTAGTCTACCATCCCCAACTCAGTAACACCACCCACCCACTGCCTCGCCGAGATATGTACCGCTTTCTTTAGGTATGAATCGGCGGTAAATTAAAAAAGGATATATATATATATATATATATATATATATATATATATATATATATATATATATATTATATATATATATATATATATATATATATATATATATATATATATATATATATATATATATATATTATATATATATATATATATATATATATATATATATCACAATTAAACATGTGAAATGAATGAATGATGCAAACGCACAAGGAAAAAAAAAATTATTCGAAGTTCTTTCGTGTATTCAGGAATACACCCCGTCAGGGAATGAAGGGAGAAAGCGAGATGACGAAGAGATATACATATGTACAACGGAACAGCGAAATAAAAGATTATCACATGATTAACAACCGTTGATTAAACGCAAAAGACATTTTAACAAGATACTGTAAATTTTATCCATTCCCGCACTGTTATTGAAATCATTTTTAATTTAAAATGGATGATTGCACATTCTAGAATTATTCCTTTCAATTATATCTGTGTTTTTAACGAGCGCTTTAGAACTGTTCCACTTGGTACTGTGATTACATCTGTACATATGGTTAAACAATGCATTAAAATTATTTGATGTTTTACCCTATCTAAAGATTTTCCCGTTTGACCTATATATACTGAGTTACATTATGTACAATGTACATCCTATCGAATACACACAGCCAACCGCATTATCTGGGCTGTTCTTTATTAGGCGAGATTTAACAGTATTATTATACTTAGACTACGTTGATACCAATTGCTTCGAGTAAAGTCGGAAGATATTTAAAATTTATATGGTAGGCTAAGGATATTTTTTACGCTCAAATTCACTTAGTTATACAGACTATTATAATACCTATTATTAGCTCAATTAACTCAATAAGAGAGTTGTGTTCAACAGGGAAAGAATATTCAGAGATATTCAATTAATTAATATTCAGAGTTAGTTAAGCTTTGCGTCAAAGATTGTAAATTTCAGTTTGAAAATAAGCTTTATGATATGTCGTTTGGATTGGCGATGTGAAATCCCTTCTCACCTGTCTTAGCTCATTTATGTATGAAATTTTTTTAAAGTAGAATTTTGCCTACTATTGTTAATTTTAACCTTGTTTGGTACCGTATATAAATGATGTTTTATGCCTTTGGTCTAACAATTTGGATGTTGACATATCTTGGTACGCTCAACAATTTAGTCCCATCTATTAGGTTCACTGTTGAAAAAGGAAGTGATGGATGCCTATTTTTTCTGGGTCTAAAAATTTGGAGGTGCATGAATCAATTCAAATTTGAAGTTTTCTGTAAGCCACTAATGATAACTTGTGTGCATTTTTCATCCCTCGATAAAATCTATTTCCTCTATGTTTCTTAGACGGCTTAGTAGAGCATTGAGAGTTGTCAGTCCTGAATCTTTAGATTCCGAGTTATGCAATATCATAAATATTGGTACTAAATTATGTTATCCTATTTCACTTCGAGATAACTGCCTTAGGAAAGCTAAGAATAGGTATTATAATAGTGTAACTAAGTAAATTTAAGTGTAAAAATATCCTTCGCCTACCATGTAAATTTTAAATATCTTCCGACTTTACTTGAAGCAATTGGTATCAACGTAGTCTAAGTATAATAATACTGTTAAATCTCGCCTAATAAAGAACAGCCCAGATAATGCGGCTGGCTTTGTGTATTCGATAGAATGTACACAATGTAACCCAGGCCAAACGGGTAAAATGTTAGATATTAGGGTAAAACAACATAAACATGCGTGTAGAACAGCAAATAATTTTAATGCAATGTTTAACTATATGTACAGATGTAATCACAGTATCAAGTGGAACAGTTCTAAAGCGCTCGTTAAAAACACAGATATAATTGAAAGGAATAATTTTAGAATATGCATTCATCCATTTTAAACAAAATAATTTCAATAACAGTGCGGAATGTATAAAATTTACAATATCTCGTTAAAATGTCTCTTGCGTTTAATCAACGCTTGTTAATCATGTGCTAATCTGAAAATAAAAACCCACTCTAATAGACAGAGTTTATTTCCACAACAGTTTCGATGCCCACTGGCATCCTCCTCGGGTGGATACAGAAAAACGAATGGACCAAAACAAGAGGGAAAAACAGTCCAGGGACCGACCGTTAAGAAATTCGCACCTAGGTTAGATCCCGTTCTCCCGACACCGGAAGGGCATTTTATTACAGGGTCCCGCTTTTAAGTACATTCGCACAAATTAAAACTATCTACTTGTTCTATACATACAGATTCTAATATTTTGACATAATTACTGCATTTATTATTGCATTTACATTTTTTTTAACATTTATTATTACCTTTACCCTAATTATTACATCTGTTGCATTTATATTTATTTCCACATTTACTACTTCCATTATTACATTTACGTTTAATAAGATTCTTGGTCAAAAAATCTCTTACGGAGTCGGGGGAACGTGTTCTAACCTAAGTGTGAATTTCTTAAAGGTCTCTGGATTGTTTCCTTACTCGCTTTTAGTTCATTCGATTTTGATTTTTTTTTAAAAATGTAAATGGAATAATAAACGTAAATGTAATAATGGAAGTAATAAATGTGGAAATAAATATAAATGCAACAGATGTAATAATAAAGGTAATATTATAAATTTAATAATTAGGGTAAAGGTAATAATAATAATAAATGTTAAAAAAAATATAAATGCAATAATAAATGCAGTAATTATGTCAAAATATTAGAATCTGTATGTACAGAATAAGTAGTTTTAATTTGTGCGAATGTACTTATAAGCGGGACCCTGTAATAAAATGCCCTTCCGGTGTCGGGAGAACGGTATCTAACCAAGGTGCGAATTTCTCAATGGTCTCTGGATTGTTTCCTTCTCGCCTTTTTCATTCGTTTTTCGGTTTATAAGTTCTGTATAATAAACAACAATGTAATAACCAGTGTTGGGCACTAAAGCGTTAATCCGATAACAGTTAATTAACGAAGTTAACTTTTTTAACGGACTATTAACGGAAGTTAATTTCCATTTATCGTTATCGGACCAGTTAACTTCCGATAACTCGATATTTAGTCTGTTAAAGTCCGTTAACTGCGAGGAGTCAGTCATTCACGGAAGATCACCGCTCCACGAATGAATTCAAACCGCCATAACTTCAGTCTGCCAATTCCGTCCTCTGCCGCAGTGGAACGGCTCTTCTCTCTCGGCAAGGACATCCTGAGGCCCAAGAGGTCAAGACTGGCAGTTCGGCCTAACTTTGAGAAGTTGGTCTTTCTGAAGGGCAACCAGCACATTGTGTCATAGTCTTTAATAAATGTGCCTAAAATTTAATTTTACCTTTCAGTTCCCGCCATAATAATTCTCTGGTAAATTAAAATTTAGTTAATGGTTTGTGGTTAGTGGTTACAAGGGTTTCAAAACGTAATCAGTACATTTTTTATTAAAAATAAAAAAAAGTTATTAAGCAAAAAAGTTGCAAAACTTGATTAAAAATACAGTTAAATACCTATTTATTGTTGGATTTTGCATAAATAAACATTTTCTATGGGTTTTAAAGCTTTTTTCCTTGATTTTTTTAAATGTTAGTAAAGAAATAGTTATCGTATTATCGTTAACTTCCGTTAACTTTGTAGTAAAATTATCGGAGTTAAAAATTGGGGTTAACGGATTATCGTTATCGAAGTTAACTTTTTGGTTAACGGTGCCCACCACTGTTAATAACCAATGTAATAATAAATTTATAATTTCTGTAATGAATAATAATGCAATATTAAATGTAATAAATTTAATAATAAATGTAATAATTATGTAAAAAAATAATAGTCTGTATGTTTAGAACAGGAAGATAGTTTTAAATTTGTGCGAATGTACTTATAAGCGGGTCCCTTTAATGAAAATGTCGGGAGAACGGGATCTAACCTAGGTGCGAATTTCTTAACGGTCGGTCCCTGGACTGTTTTTCCCTCTTGTTTTGGTTCATTCGTTTTTCTGTATCCACCCGAGGAGGATGCCAGTGGGCATCGAAACTGTTGTGGAAATAAACTCTGTCTATTAGAGTGGGTTTTTATTTTCATATTTTGACCTTCACGTAGAAAAAAGAAGTTTTTTTCATTTATGTGCTAATCTTTTATTTCTCTGTTCCGTTGTACATATGTATATCTCTTCGTGATCTCGCCTTCTCCCTTCATTCCCTGACGACGTGTATTGCTGAATACACGAAAGAACTTGAAATAATTTTTTCTTTTTCCTTGGGGGTTTGCATTATATATATAATGAAAATAACCACGAAGGAAAAAGAAAACACGAAATTGTGCTCAAGCGCTTTGGTGTTTTCTTTTTCCTTCGTGTTTATTTTCATAAGCAAACTAACCTGAAGCCACCATTCTTTCAAAAGGTTTTCTTTGCGAAATTTGTCTCAAGCATCTTTTTCAATTACTGGAAAGGGATCACTCATACCTAGGTAAGAACTATACTTGGCAGAGTGATAAAGAAGAACGTACAATCCCGCTGACTGAACGAGTTCGTCATTGAATGTCAGCTGCGAAAATGGAATAAGAAATTTAGAATTCCTCCCCAATACCCATTAAGGCTGTAAACTTTATGCTGTTTCAAAACTAATTTGCAAACCATGTCCATGGTCGTACTGTAAAATTCATAATGTTTTAAGGAGTCTAATAAAATAAACGTTTTAGTTTCTTTGAGGATATTGTATGCTGAACGCGATACAATCGCTTTAATAAGACGGTTGGTCTTGAAGCAACTTTCTGAACCACATCAGTCTCTACTAATTAATACTGTACAGTATTTAAAAGTATGAATTTTTGGAGGCTACAACTGCTCTACTAAATTCACTATATATAGTTTATCTTTGGCTACGCTTCCGCGCTCAATTGTATGCCTCTGAATTAAAAGATCTCCCCGCCTAAAACAGTCAGTCATGTTCAAAAATAGAAACCTGAACTCAACACAGAAATCTTTTTAACCGGAGAAGGCCAGTGTGAAACCGCAGGTCGGCCTCATAATGAAAATTACATTTACTGATTGAAGTAAACAATATATCGTGACTAAACGATAAAAAAATAACTTTCATACAATAAAAGGTATTTCCAGAAAAATAAATGTACTTTTATGTAATAACAGACCACGTTGGCTTACTAGGGTTAACGACTCTATTTTAAGAGAATCTAACCTGAAAGGTTCTGCTGATGGGGATTTCAGGTTCTTTCTTGGTGTCTCCTTTTGCTGGAGAAACGCTAGGCGTCGCAGGTTGCAAAGACTGAGGCACATACGCGTAAGTAACGTACTGATGTACGGATGTGAAGTTAGCCTGAAGGTAAAAGAAATTGGTGAACTTTATATAAAAGGCCATCATAATACGGAAGAAAATGTTAAAGATTATGCAGTAATTTACATTCCATTCTCATACTTCATACAGACAAATATTGCTTCGTTCTTCCTGAGCTTGTCTAAAGCTAACCGGAATCTTTTGGGAATAGAGTCCATTGAGTTGAAATGTTCCAGAAACTTGCTCAGAATCAAACCATTTAAACACGGAATATCCACCCTGGAATTAACGGAATCAACTACGAAAGAGACAAAATCTAAAACAATGTTTTCATCGGGTTTAAGGGCAAAGGACAACCCTAAATTAAGAACTTCCTTTTCGGATTTGGATAAGACATGTCGATAAATTTAAAAAGGAACCTTCCACCGCACACTTTGACCAAGCACTTTCATCACATAAATTGGATAGCTTTATTAAGTCGGGTCCCTTTAATAAAAAATGCCCTTCCAGTGTCGGGAGAATGGGATCTAACCTAGGTGCGAATTTCTTAATAGTCCCTGGACTGTTTTCCCTCTTGTTTTTGGTTCATTCGTTTTTCTGTATCTACCCGAAGAGGATGCCAGTGGGCATCGAAACTGTTGTGGAAATAAACTCTGTCTATTACAGTGAGTTTTTATCATCATATTTCGACCTTCACGTAGAAAAAAAGTGTTTTGCATTTATTATGGACCCCACGATCAGACGCCATCTATTCGCCTTCTTAGTTACCTTTCTCCAACTTGTATCTTCCTATCGTCTATATGAAAAAACACTAGTGGCTGTGAAGACCAAGAAGCTGCAACTCAAGTTCCTGTAAGTGTGTTTAGTGGAGCAAGTGTGCCCGAAGTCCTTGATACCGTTTACCTTCAGGAAGGACCATACACCGTTTCCGAATTTTGCCAGTGAAATTTTGAAGGAACGTATTCCGTGTTAAAAGAGAAATTGACCACACGTATTTCAACCTAAGAAATTGTCTACGCATCCTTAAATCGTATGTGTCGTGTGAACTACTTGTGGCGCTGTTTGAAACTGCAGATTATAAATGCGATGTGGAGACTAGACGCACTGAACAACGACTTAACAGAAAGCTATTCAATTTATGTGATGGATGAAAGTGCTTGGTCAGTGGAAGGTTCCGTTTTAAATTTATCGACATGTCTTATCCAAATCCGAAAAGGAAGTTCTTAATTTAGGGTTGTCCTTTGCCCTTAAACCCGATAAAAACATTGTTTTAGATTTTGTGCCTTCCGTAGTTAATTCCAGGGTGGATATTCCGTGTTTAAATGGTTTGATTCTGAGCAAGTTTCTGGAACATTTCAGCTCAATGGACTCGATTCCCAAAAGATTCCGGTTAGCTTTAGACAAGCTCAGGAAGAACGAAGCAATATTTGTCACTAAAGCGGACAAAAGTAACACTGTAGTTATTTTGGACAAGTGTGATTATAAACAAAAAATGGAAGCGTTACTTAGTGATGAATTCACCTACACCAAAGTGAGATCGTTCCCGCTAAAGCGTCTTTCTGCTGAATTCAACAAAACTATCGAACTTATTAAAAGATGTCCCGGCGATTGACCCTAAAAGATTTCTACAGATTATCCCCAAACTCCCCCACATTTACGGCTTACCCAAAACCCATAAGATTAATATACCACTCCGTCCCATTATTTCACACAGGGGTTCCTTTAGTTACAGGTTATCTAAATTTCTTGCAGATAAATTGTCCCCATTAGTTGGTAAATTTTCAGGCTCGCACATCACTAATTCCTGTGACTTTATTAACAAAGTTATGTCCTTAGATTTAAAACGGGGAAGAATGATCAGTTTTGACGTTGAGGCCTTGTTTACGAAAGTTCCCATTGATGATGTACTTAGTTTTTTAGATAGAAAACTGCCAACATGTAACGTAGAACTAGGCATGCCCACATCTGTATTTTTAGAACTGATAAAACTCTGTCACCAATAATGTCTTCTCCTTCGGTGAAGAATTTTATTTGCAACGTTTTGGTATGGGAATGGGGTCCTCTTTATCCCCAATACTGAGTACATTATACATGGAATATTATGAGTCGGAATTGTTGCAAACAATATGTCCCAGGAATCTAATTTGGTTTCGTTATGTAGATGATATTTTCTCATTTTGGCTTGACCACTGGAACAACTTTGACACTTTCTTTCAGTCATTAAATAATCTTGTTCCCTCTATTAAATTTAAATATGAATGGGAGAACGACAAACAATTACCTTTTCGAGATGTTTTGGTCATTAACGAAAGCGGAAAGCCCAATTTCACGGTCTATAGAAAACCTACTCATTGTAATTCGTACATTCATTATTTTTCATATCATGATGAAGGGGTTAAAAGCTCAATTATTTCTTCGATGTTTCTAAGAGCACTCAGGATTTGTAGCCCACATTTGCTGGACCCGGAAAATTCAAAGATTTGGAACATTTTTAAGGATTTAAAATATCCTGAGTGGTTTATCAGAAAGGTGTATTTTAAAGCCAGAAAATCTTTTCATGCTCCTCGGGAACCTTCAGTTAACCAAAAACAATATGTAAGTTTGCCTTACATTGCCGGCTTAGAAAGAGTAAAACCGTTGACGAAAGATTTTAAGTTTGCTTTGGCGTTCAAATATTCGTCTACCGTGAAAAGTAAATTAGTTAGGAATAACGTTGCAAAACAGGAACAAGCCTGTGTCTACAACATTCCCTGTAAAAGTTGTGATTTAGTATACGTAGGAGAAACTGGAAGAAATATTGAAACCCGTATTAAAGAACACAAATATGCCTTCAGAAGTTGTTATACTAATAATGCCATTTTTTATCACGCCAGCCAAAATAATCATGCTATAGATTGGGAATCAAGTAAAGTACTTTATAAATGTAATAATTATGTCAAAAGAAAAATAATAGAATCTGTATGTATAGAACAAGAGGATAATTTTAATTTGTGCGAAGGTACTTATAAGTTGGACCCTTTAGTGAGATTCTTGGTCAAAAAATCCCTAACGGAGTCGGGTGAACGGGTTCTAACCTAAGTGTGAATTTCTTAAAAGTCTCTGGATTGTTTCCTTACTCGCTTTTGGTTCATTCGGGTTTTTCTTTTTTTTTCGGTAAAATGTAAATGGAATAATAAACGTAAATGTAAATGTAATAATGGAAGTACTAAATGTAGAAATAAATATAAATACAATAAATGTAATAATAAAAGTAATAAAATAAATGTAATAATTAGTGTAAAGGTAATAATAATAAATTTTAAAAAATGCAAATGCAATAATAAATGCAGTACTTATGTCAAAATAATAGAATCTGTATGTATAAAACAAGAAGATAGTTTTAATTTGTGCGAATGTACTTATAAGCGGGACCCTTTAATAAAAATGCCCTTCTGCGGTCGGGGGAACGGGATCTAGCCTAGGTGCGAATTTCTTAATGGTCTCTGGATTGTTTCCTTCTCGACTTTTTCACTCGTTTTTCGGTTTATAATTTCTGTATAATAAACAACAATGTAATAATCAATGTAATAATAAATTTATAATTTCTGTAATAAATAATAATGCAATATTAAATGTAATAATTATGTAAAAAAAAAAAAAAGAATCTGTATGTATAGAACAAGAAGATAGTTTTAAATTTGTGCGAATGTACTTATAAGCGGGTCCCTTTAATAAAAAATGCCCTTCCAGTGTCGGGAGAACGGGATCTGACCTAGGTGCAAATTTCTTAATGGTCCCTGGACTGTTTTCCCTCTTGTTTTTGGTTCATTCGTTTTTCTGTATCCACCCGAAGAGGATGCCAGTAGGCATCGAAACTGTTGTGGAAATAAACTCTGTCTATTAGAGTGGGTTTTTATCATCATATTTTGACCTTCACGTACAAAAAAGTGAAGTTTTTTGCATTTCTCTGCTGTTTCCTAGAGCATTGAGAGTTGTCAGTCCTGATTTTTTAGATTCCGAGTTATGGAATATCATGAATATTGGTACTAAATTATGTTATCCTATTTCATTTTCAGATAACTGTCTTAGGAAAGCCAAGAATAGGTATTATAATAATGTAATTGTAAAGAAAGTTTAGCGTAAAAATATCCTTAGCCTACTTTACCATGTTAATTTTCAATATCTTCCGACTTTACTTAAAGCAATTGGCATCAATGTAGTCTTTAAGTATAATAATACTGTTAAATCACGCCTAATAAAGAATAACCCAGATAATGTTGTTGGTTGTGTGTATTCGATCGGATGTACACAATGTAACTCAGTATATATAGGCCAAACGGATAAAACGTTAGATATTAGAGTAAAACAGCATAAATATGCGTGTAGAACAGCTAATAATTCCAATGCTTTGTTTGACCATATGTTTAGATGTAATCATAGCATCAAGTGGGATAGTTCCAAAGCGCTTGTTGAAAACAGATATATAATAGAAAGAAATATTTTAGAATGTGCATTTATCCATTTTAAAAACAATTTCAATAACAGTGCGGGAATGTATAAAATTGACAATATCTTGTTAAAATTCCTTTTGCCTCTCATTAACTCTTGTTAAGTATGTGCTAATTGTTTTGGTTTCCGCTACGGTCTATATATTTATGGGCATCTTGCCTTCTCTCTTCATTCCCTCTGAATACACGAAAGGCCTTGGAATCGTTTTTTTTACCCAACGTAACAAATCGATACCTGACATAGATGCATTCTTTGATGAGAAATTGCAAGGAGAGTGTATGACAGACTTTGATTTTACTCCAGATGTAGCGAGAGCTATAGGACAAATGAAGCCACATTCAGCTGCAGATCCGGACAATTGGGACGCATTATTGATTAAAAATTGTGAAAATGAAATAGCCACACCTTTATACTGGATATGGAGAAGATCCCGAGACACGGGGTAAATACCGAGTACCTTGAAAATAGCAAACATTGTCCCTATATATAAAGGAGGGGATAGATCTCAAGCAAAGAACTATAGACCAGTGTGATTGACGTTCCACCTCATCAAAGTATTTGAAAGAATAGTTAGAGAGAAAAATTGATTTCTGGAGAAACTGGAAGGATTCAACCAAAATCAGCACGGATTACGATCAGGAAGAGCATGCCTATCACAACTAATAGAACACTACAACAATATCCTAGATGCACTGGAAGGCAATGCCAACTATGATGTCATATCCACAGATTTTGCTAAAGCTTTCGACAAATGTGATCACGGTATATCATTGTGTGCTTATGATATGGGAATAACAGACAAAGTGGGAAAATGGATCTACAAATTCCTCGGAGAACATCTACAGGTCGTCAAAATTCAAGGTATATCATCATCAGAATCGGAAGTACGCAGCTCAGTACCACAAGGGATAGTATTGGCCCCACTCCTGTTCATTATCATGGTAACGGACATAGACAGCGGAGTAAACAGCAACAGTATAGTAACATCCTTTGCAGACGATACAAAGATCACCAGAAAAATCAGCGATATAAATGAAGTGGAAGCCTTGCAGAGGGATACGAACAAAATATACAAATGGTCAGAAAACAACATGACTTTTAACATCGGGAAATTTCAGCTCTTGAGATATGGTAGAAAAGAGAAACTTAAACAGCGTGCATGTTATGCTCCAGATAGACAGGAAATTCAGAGAAGCACAAAAGCGATCGATCTGGAGGTAATAATGACCGATGATGCGAAATTCGAAACACAAAATCAGATAGCGATAAATAAAGCAAGAAGAGTCGCGGGACAGGTACTAAGAACGTTCAAAAGAAGGGACAGGACAGTAATGATTCCCCTGCTAAAAACACTGATTATACCAAAACTTGAATACTGCTCAGTTTTGACGTCCCCATATAAAAATGAAGAAACTAATAAACTAGAAGAAACTCAAGAGACATTTCACAGCCAAGATTGATGACTGCAAAGAACTCAACTACTGGGAAAGACTACGTAAACTAAATCTATACTCCCTGGAAAGAAGAGAGAGGTACACCATAATCTACATATGGAAAATGATCGAAAAACTGGTACCAAACCTCAAACTAAACCCAATTACCATTCAAACAACACTGGAAAGTAGGAAAGGCACAATGTGTAGTGTTCCCAAATTAAAGGCCCGACAAGGGACCTCCTCAACACTGAAGGAAAATAGTTTGGTTGTCAGGGGGTCAAGACTTTTTAACCAGCTTCCAAAGAACCTCAGAAATGTTACAGGGGTCAAAGTTGAAGTCTTCAAAAGAAGAATAGATGCCTAACTCAGGACGGTACCAGATGAGCTGGATGTACCTGGCTATGTACGGTGGAGAGCGCAAGAAAGCAACTCGCTCCTCCACCAAGCCAGACCTAGAGCTGGGGCCACCAGCTTGACCTTCGTGTGAAGAGAGACCAACGCACGGAACAGCAACGAGGTTAACGAGGTCTATATATATATATGTGATGTATCAGATGTCAGATTTTCGACATCCGCGCGGATGCGGATGTTCAGGCATAAATTTGTCAGTTTGATATGATAGTTTGAATTCATACTTAATTTATTAATAGATTCGATTTTTGGTTAATTACAAATATTAGATATGGTAATATTAGATATATTATTTTGTAATTAAAATATTTTTACATACACTCCTTTTTTGGACGAGTTTTCGCCACCCAACTGTGTGTTACCAGGACGGGGACTCAACTCGTCTTGCATCCCACCAACCACCACCCTTTGGAAAGTAGTGTGCTTATGACATTATGTATTGTAGCATGAACAATTAATTATACAAATACACAACAGACATTGCCAGTTACATTAAAGATCAAATGAAGGCTGCACAAGTTTCAGTAATTGAAGTGAATGCGGGGAAAATTGTGCTTCAAAAACAGCAATTTAGTAAATATGTAGTACACATCCGCATTCCGCGGATGCAGATGTGACATACATCAGTAATATATATAACCTCGTTGATGTTCCATGTGTTGGTCTCTTCACACAAAGGTCAAGCTGGTGGCCCCGCCTCTAGGCCTGGCTTGGTGGAGGGACGAGTTGCTTTCTTGTGCTCTCCACTGCACACAGCCAGGTACACCCGGCTCATCTAGTACCGTCCTGAGCCAGGCATCTAGTCTTCTCTTGAAGACTTCAACTTTGACCCCTGTAACGTTTCTGAGGTCTTTTGGAAGCTGGTTAAAAAGTCTTGGCCCCCTGACAACCAAGCTGGTTTTATATATATATCGTGTGTAAAAATGAACAATGAATAATTCCTACATTCATATAATTCTTATATTCATCCATATGATTCTTATGTTCATTCGTATACTTCGTATATTTATATAATCCTTATATTCTTATTCATATATTCATTTTGACATATAAAGTCCAAAATCGTATAATGCTGACACGAGTTTGGACAAATTTTTTATTTGCTTTCTATTTTATAATTGGCGAGTTATTTCTTTTTAAACTACTAAATTTTTTTAGCTTAATAATGTAATTTTGTTCATTTCCTGTATCCACTATCTCTTCGTTGTAAAAGATGAAGTCATGTCCTGCTTAACGTTTAATTTTGAATCTTAAGCATTTAATTTTTGCTCATGTGCATGTTTGTTTATAATTCGTGATGGGAAGGCATATTTCAATTTCCATTTTTAGTTAATTTGGCAGATCATGATAACATGAGATCTGTCATATGCGGTTTAAAATAAAAATATGGCTTCCTCTTGCTTAGCAGTCTAGACCTTACTACAGCTAAAATATTTGTTTTCTCTTTAAATAATTTGCAAAGTAAATCAGCCTATTGAGAATAAAAAAAAAAAAGATCAGCATTAAATAATAATGATGCAACTAAAAAAATTCAGTATAAAAGCCCATAAAATTCTCCAATGTTGACTCTCATTAGACTGATCTAACTTAGAGGCTGAGCATTACCTGTAACATTTTAGCAGTAAATTACCGTAAGAAAAAGTCTTTATCTTCTCCTTCGAGCCTTGCTCTCTTCAGAGAACTTAGTCTTAAATAGAGAAAAATAATTTCCCGATCCATTACAAGAAGAATCGGGGAACCTTCAGAGAATTTAATCAGCTTCATAGAATCCTTCGATCCACTACAAGAAGAAATCGGAGAGTAGTATAGAAGAAAACTACTGTGATTCCCTATACGGTACCAGCTACTCCAGAGTAACAAATCCGTTGCTGCCACCTAACCAGAACCTCCATCAACTTCGAACCGACCAAGGCCATAGACGGAGGGGTTAATATATATTATAATATATATATATATATATATATATATATATATATATATATATATTATATATATAGTACAGGTCACCCTCGCTTTATACGTTCGCATAGAGCCATAGGGATGCGTTCCAGGACCTCTCCTGACCAATGTTCCCTCTAATTTTTTTTAATCCGTGTGCGCAAGAAATTTTCGTTGTGCGCAAGAAATTTTCGTTGTGCGTACATTTATATTCATGGTGATAAATTGTGCCAACTTTTCTGAGCGCTATTATCTTCAAAATGAAATATATATAAATATTAAATACTTAAAAAATATTATTTCCATAAGGTGATAGCTCGATCATTACGGTACTATTAAATGGATATTAAAAAACTCTTTACGATATTATATAGTCTTAAAAAAGAAAACATTTTATCCATTTTAAAAATATGAATAAAATTAAAAATAGTAAAATAAAATTCAACAAAATAAAGAAATAAAATAAAAATAACATTAATTGAAAATGACTATTTTAGTTATCATTTCTCAAAACAATTTTTAGCATTTAGCAATTTAAAATAGACTATCAAGATTAATACAAGATTTTATCCATTCACAAAATAGGAATAAAATAAAAAATAATAAAATTCAATAAAATAAAATATAATTAAAATAACATTAAATGAAAGTGCCTTTCATTTAAGTATGATTATGATTTCACCCTACGATCTTTAGCATTTGCCCATTCCAAATAAACTCTATAAAAATTAATACATCCGTCATCATTCGGGTAACTTTTAATTCGTATGAGCGTGTCCAAATGATTTTCTTTCAAGCCGTTTCTTAATTCGTTCTTTATAGAATTCATTAAACTGAAATCTTTGAAATTACTTCATTTACTGTCGTGACTCATGATACGCTTGAGCCTGTGCGTATTTTATTTTGCTGTGTGCGCGGGTTTCACAACGCGTGTGCGCGCGCACACGCGCACACCTTAGAGGGAACATTGCTCCTGACCCCCCCCCCCCCTCCAGAAAACCTTTCTAACTCTTTCATAAAAATTCAATGAAAAATCACCCAATAAAATAAAACAATCATCTGACGTTATATATTAAAAAAAAAAGAAATAATAACAGCTTCTAAGAGGTTAGGTGTACTGTTACTTCACCCCCGCTCAGTTGCTGTCTGTACAGACAGGGGTCTTGTCCGCCCCTGTATGTAATATACTCCTCATGTACGGGGTGGCTCAACCCACACAGACAGCTCCACTTGACAGGGTGGAATCAAAGGCTTTTCGTCTCTTCAATTCCCCGCCTCTTACTCACTGTCTTCAATCCCTCTCTCTTCGCAGCAATGTTGCCTCGTTCTCTCTTTACTATCGCTATTGTAACGGACACTACTCTTCTGAACACACTAACTGCATGCCACCTCCTTCAAGGAGAGCACGCGGATCTTATTAAAAATTTGAACTGTCAAAATTTTTTGAAAATTTTGTCACTAAGTACAGTTTTTTATGCCGATTCTAAGTATGCAAATAATTTTTTGCAGAAATAAATATTTAACATTTTATTGGCGTTTGTTTGCAGGAATAGTGCCAGCTTCTCCATACGAACTCGCAAAAAACAGTAATTTTTGTTGTTATTAATGTTTATTTGTTGCCTGCTTACACCTAGTTTAGTGTGAATATTATTGTTGTTGTGTGAGCATATGATAATGCAGTGCTGTAATCTATCTACTTGCGAGTTGCCTCCGGTCAATTGAATGCCCGGTTAGGTCAATTGTACGCCCTTGACGAGTGGTTAGGTTAAGTCGTGATATTTTCATTAAAACTAACGAAAATATTGACTCAACCTAACCAATCGTCAAGGGCGTACAGCTGACCTAACCGGGCATTCAGTTGACCTAACCGGGCATTCAATTGACCGGAGAACATTAATAACAACAAAAATTACTGTTTATGCGAGTTCGTATGCAGAAGCTGGCACTATTCCCGCAAACAAACGCCAATAAAATGTTAAATATTTATTTCCGCAAAAAATGAGTTGCATATTTAGAATCAGCCTAAAAAACTGTACTAGTGATAAAATTTCCAAAAAATTTGACACAGTCCAAATTTTTAATAAGATCCGAGCACGCAACATCAGACTTTCGATACACTCATTCTTTTCTGTACAACTCTCAAACGCAAGAGTTAATCGATATTTTCAATCCTTCATCTACTCAACCGGTGAACCCTAGAAAAATCTTTCTCAATCCACATTTCCCCGTGTCTGTGACCTCTAATCTTTCAAACGCGGTGTCCAAGCATCTCGAAAACCCTTGACCTTGATTTTGGTGTTCTCTTCTCCTATTAGGGGGGGGGGGGGGGGCGTTTTTGCGGGCGTTCGCCGTTGGCCCCTCCTTCCTGCATAAAAAAAAGGTATTTACTCGCACTAAAGTCAACAGTAACAGCAAATCGACACACTACAAGATGAGAGCAAGTAACGTAGATACATACACAACAATGGACAATGCGACACTGAGTGAGGGAGACTGAGGAAGCGTGCGGGCTGCCTCGCGTGGTTACCGACTCACCGCTGCTCCACCCGCACCAACTGCATAGCGGAGTCCGCGCGCGCCTACACGGGTCATACGAGCTTCGCACTTCCTCCAACCCGGCCAGTCTCATAATTGCGAATTTTTCTCGCACAAAGCGAGACATCCTACAGTTAGGCTAATTCTTTCCAAAAGCGAATGACGACGACGACAACTGGGTTCGGAATCCATTCGAGTTTTCAGAAAGGATTCCGTTGAATGATTAATCAGTAAAAGAACGGGTGGTGCTCCAGGACATCTCTGCTGACGGTCAGCTGAATTTAGAGTTTAACCCTTTCACTACGGGCATTGCTTTGAAACGAATTATAATACATATATCCCCCCCATATTCAACCTAAGAGGGTGGAAAGAGTGATATACCTTTGGTTTCTAAACTACACCCGGAGTTCAGAAAAGATTAGGAGTTGGTTTATTTACCACACCGCGATATGAGCGCAAATTGGACGTATAGTTTATATGCCACACCCAGAGCGAAAGAATTAAGAAGACACCTCTGGCCGAAACTGAATCATGAGATTTACAGAGTATCCAGAACTTCATGCAATTTTCAACAATAGCAACAGGAGTGAATGACAATGGGTGTAGAGTAGACTGAAAGAGTTATGCAGTGAGAAAAAGCTGTATAAGAAATACTTTTTGGAGCATAAAAAAATATACATTAAAAAGAAGTTTAATATATTATGTGCTTATGAAAAGAATTATGCTGAAAGAGGTGTGACACATGAGGTATGAGTGTGGGTCTCTCTGACCATATGATAGACCTGTGTAAAGTGAGGTTGTGCGGAGAGAGGAAGGGAATGAATGGGAAAAAGGTGGATCACGAAAGAATTAAAGTCGAAAAGTTAATGGTGAGAGAAGTAGCGGATGAATATACGAAGAGAATGCATGATGAATCGAGTGTAAAAAATGCAGAACAAATGGATACAAGTGAGATGCGGAATGTGTACAACGGATGTCTGATTAGAAATGCGAGGAATTTGTGTGGGGTTGCTAAGACGGGTACGAAGAAGAGGGCAACAGAATGGTGGAATGCTGAGGTTGGATCAGCGGTTGAAGATAAGATAAGGAAGTGGTTGTGTGTGTGGGGTAACTGTGATAAAGAAGAAAGTCGAAGGAGGAGGGTATATGAAGTAGTCGAGAAAAGTGTGAAGGGACTAGTGCGGCAGAAGAAACAGATTTCGAGGGTTTTATGGGTGCAAGAGATGAGAATCGTCCAAATATAAATATGATGGGATTTGGCAATGTGAGGACATGTGACAGAGTGCCTGAGAGCATAAAGTGAAAGCGGCGGTTAGCAAACTGAAAAATGGAAAAATGATTAAGTATGGGTGCGTAAATTGTGGTGCACATGTTAGAGTGCATGGACAAATGGGAGTATGCCCCGAAAACTGGAAGAAAGCAATAAATGGACGCTTGGAAGTAAAAGTGATTCGAGTGCATTTTTTACCGAGTTTCATTTTGCCAAAAAGTGACTCAAGTACTTGAATCCGCAGTCTGCACACCGATTGCGTGCATGCAAAGTGATTCAAGTGACTCAAAGCTCACTTTGTGGAAAGAAGAAAGCCGTGATAAGAAGTGACTCAAATACTTGAATCACTTCTTCAGTTTCGACGTTCTAAATGCACTTCAATCACTTTCACTTCCAAGCGTTCCAATGTACAGAATGAAAGGTAAAAGGAGTGAATGTAAAAATGCAGAGGTACAACCTTGTTGAGTGTAGTGGAGAAAGTGTATAGTTGGATAGTGATAGTAGTAGTAGTAGTAGTTCGTGGTATTACTGAATGTTTGGTGAGTGATCAACAAGGAGAGTTGCCAAGTGGAAGATGCTGTGCGGATCGAGTGTTCACAAGCAGACAAGTGACTAAGAAAGCATGTGAAAGAGACTGCGAGGTGTATATATAAGCTTTTATAGCTCTTGAAAAAGCGTATGGTAAAGTATATATGGAGTTGGTGGTAGATTCATGAATGCGGTGAAGAGTTTATACATGATGGAGGTACTTCATGTGTGACAATAAATAAAGAACAGAGTGAATGGTTCGAGACAAGTGTTGGTGTGTGGTATCTCCATGGTTGTTCAATCTGTTTATGGATGAAGCCATGAGAAGTGAAACTGTGACTGCTAGAAAGAGGAATAAATCGTGTGTGTGTGTGTGTGTGTGTGTGTGTGTGTGTGTGTGTGTGTGTGTGTGTGTGTGTGTGTGTGTGATGGGAATAGGTAGGGCCTGTCGAATCTTTTGTATGCGATTGGTGCTGCCCAATTTGCTCAGAGTTAGTGTGATATGCAAGGGGCTATTAAGAGTTTTGTGGCAGTGAGAGAAAGTTGTTGAAAGTGAATGTGGGTAAAAGCAAGTTCATGATTGTGTAGAGCAGTGGTTCCCAAACCCATGGTCGCGACCCAAGTGAGGGTCGGGACGGGAAGGTGTTCCTGAGGGTCGCGGGACGGAAATTCTCTTTGAAATTCATTGTGTGTTGGTAATTAATTCAATCAAACTATATGAATATAAACACAACGTATCAAAATGATTGGTCATTAACACTGCATGTACCAGCGTTTAGGGTCGCCAGGCCAGGACAATATTGTATTCAGGGTCGCCACCATAAAAGTTTGGGAACCACTGGTGTAGAGTGAGGGAAATTCGGACTGGCATGTGATGGTAAATGGTAAAACACACTAGAGTTGGTAGAGTCTTTTAAGTGTCTCAGATGTGTATTGAGTGAAAGAAGTACGAGTGCGAATAAAAGCAGCAAGGTGTCGGGTGCGCTGAAAGCTGTTGTGAGGAAGCAGAGACTGGGAAGAGATACTGCGATATGTTTACATAAAGATGTGTTAGTACCAACATTTTTGTATGGTGTGAAAAACTGACATAACATGAAATGGCGAAGTCAAAGATATGAGCAGTTGAAGTGGATAACCTGAGAAATGTGTGTGGCGTGTGTCGGATTGAGTGTGAGAAATCGTGTAGTCCTGGACAGATGTAGTGTCCGAAAGTCAGTGAAAGTGAAAATTAAGTAAAAGTGTATTAAGGTGTTTTGGACATGCTGAAAGAATGGAGGGTGAGAGTTGTGAAAAGTGTGTATAGAGAGTATTTGCGAACATAGGAGGAGGAGGAGGCCGAGAAGATGGATGGAGATGGTGAATGATTGCGTGAGGAAGCGTAGACTTCATCTGAGTGATGTACGAGAAATAGCTGCAAGTAGGTTCGAATAGAGGTGGTTTGTCAGAGGTATGCAAGTTCGAGACAGCTTCTTTTATTTTTCATAAAGCCTGGAAGCACCACCACATGGCGTATGAAGGGTTGCAGGTGTGGAATTTTAGCCAGAGGGGGGGGGGCCCTCCTGGTTCTCTTCTTCATTACTTTCTGTATTTTATATCCAAGCTGTCTGCCTTGCCACCTAAACTCATTTTGGAAATAAGATTTTTGATAATGTACACACGTTTGGCCACCATACGAAACCGCGACATTTCCGGCCATGAGCGCCGACATTTAACAATATGAACATAATTAACTAAACCTTACCTTAATCTCTCCCTTTTTCTTCGATATTATTTAAGAAAAAAACGTACGTAAGATAAACGACAAGCAGTAAAGTACTACTCCAACCTTCGGGATTCAGTGTTACTTTCACGACAAAGTTTGGTTGGGATATACAACTAGCAGTAGGTCATGTGACACAAATTTTTTCATTTGATCATAAAATATAACTTAGCTCATTCATTTGATTTGAAACCTCGATCGGCCCCCGAGTGGTTTCATGTTTTCCAAATGCAATGTAACGTAATGTACACACCTCACAAACTATTACTGTCTCGTTAATCTTTTGCCATGTTTATACGAACTCCATGCTTATTTACACATTTACTAATTACATCTTTCTTTTACGCGGTCTTCCTCTACTTCTCACACATATGCTCTCACAATTATCATTATTCATTCTACACATCACCATACGAACGTTGCATACTGTCCTCCATTCTCATTCGGTCAATCCATTTCACACAAATCATACTTTTTAAACTTCATCGGGAGTGCACTCTTTCTACCAGCGCTTGTATTGTGCCCACGACTCATTTGCCCTTATTTCTTCTACTTTAAATGTCGAATGTACTTGTACTTCATTTGGCAATCAAACAACGTAGATATTTAAATTCTTTCACAGCCTTAAATGTTCTCCATTCACCACAATATTACATGCCGACTCATCGTTCCTCCTTTCTCAATGACAAAAACCCTACTTTTATTAACATCCACTTATCTCTTCTCACATATGTCAACAAAACTTATCACTGTTCTCCTTAATTCATTTGGGTGCACGTGACCAAGATTTGTCCTGGCAAATCTTGGGCACGTGTACTCTAATTTATACCTCTAAATTCCAGGTGGCCACACATGACAGCAAAAACTCCCAACGACAGCGTTGGCGGGCGAGCTGCCCAAGTCCGATGGGGCCTCAGCCCAGTCTCCAACTTTGTTACGCACAGGGCAGCAGAAGATATAATTTACCCCGAGAGTCCCTTTTAAGGACACGCCTGACGAAGCCGGGTAGAAAATCAACTCGTATACCTCGTATACAGTGATTATTTAAAGAGTTGGCTATCAAAAAAATATATCAGTATTTGTTAATGACATTTACGTTTTCTTGCAGAACAAATGGATATGACCGAAATGTGGTATGTGTTGCAAAAACAGGTGCGAAGAAGAGGGCAACAGCGTAGTGGGATGCCGAGGTTGCATCTGTGGTTGAGGATAAAAGGAGGAAATGGATGTTGTGATACAGAAGAAAATCGAAAAAGAAAGATGGTGTATGAAAAGAGCAAGAGAAATGTGGCATAAGAAACGGAGTAAATAATGAGTTTGAAAGGAGGATGAGTGAAAATTATGTAAAGAATAGAAAGTTATTCTGGAAGGAGATATGGAAGTGCAGAAATGAAATTTAAAAAGTGAGTTTGAGAGTAAGGAATGAATGAAAGAAAGAATGATCACAGTGGATGCGGATCTACGGAATAGATGGAAGGAAAATTTTGAGGGTTTGATGAGTGGAAGAGATTAGAGGAGTGCAAATATAAATATGATCGTATTTGGCAGTGTGAGGGGATACGTGACACAATGCCTGAGAGCATAACCATGGATGAAGTGAAAGCGGCTGTTCGCAAACTGAGAAATGGGAAAGTGGCAGGTATGGATGGAATATACGGAATAATGATTAAGCATGAGGAATTGAATGGGTTAGAGTGGTTGTGGTGTGTATGTCAGAGTGCATGGACAAATGGGAGTGTGCCTGAAGACTGGAAGAAAGCAACAATTGTTCCATTGTACAAAATGAAAGGCGAAAGGAGTGAATGTTTTATTTTTAACAAGAGCCCAGTAAAGCCTAAAGCTTAAGGGGCCAAATTAAATAAAATAAATAGTCCAGCTTCACAATTATTTATGCCATTGTAAATTGCAAAACGAATGTATTTATTTCATTATTAATAAAGGTTATTCAATTCAATTAAACAAAATGTAAGAACTACAGAGGTATAAGTATGTTGAGTGTAATGGGGAAGGTGTATGGTAGGATAGTGATATAATGAATTCGTGGTATTATTGAATGTTTGCTGAATGATGCGCACGGAGGGTTCCCCAGGTGGAAGATGCTGTGTAGACAGCAGGGATGGGGAGTCGGCCAAAAACAACCGACTCCCGACTCCTGAGTCGGTATTTTTAAAAACCGACTCCGACTCCCGACTCTTTAATTATCATGCTGATCTACAACCTTATAAATATTGGGATGTTTGTTTCGTAGATGGCGTTTCAAGTTTGAGGCTCTAGTTGGAGCATTAGCATGTTTCCCAGTGTAAGCACTAATTTTTGCATTACACTCTTTACCATCCTTTTCTACTTGACAAATAAAAATACTTTCATCCTCATTTAGCTTAAAATATTGAAAGACTGCTGATTTTCTACTAGGCCCACGACTCATTACTAATAGGGGCTAATTAAATTAATAATTAATATATTGCTAATTTTTATATGGTACCTAGTATCCTAAAATAGAAATATGAAATTCATTTGCTAAGATTTACCAGAACAATAAATCAAATGTGGAAATGTGAATCTAGAATTAGTTCAGGAAGATATTTATTTAGGGCAGAGTAGTATTCTGGTAAATTGTTGGCATATAGAAATTGAATCAAAGAGTCGGGAGTCGGTCGTTTTTACCGACTCCCGACTCCGACTCCGACTCCCGACTCTTCAAAAAAGCCCCGACTCCCCACCTCTGGTAGACAGTGAGACAAGTGACTGAGAAAGCACGCGAAAGGGACTGCAAGGTATACATGTTTTTCATGGATCTTGAAAAAGCGTATGATAGGATGAATAGAGAAGCAGTGTGGCAGGTTTTGAGTACATATGGGGTTGGTGGTAGACTCGAATGCGGAGGAGAGCTTACAGTATTATGATGGACGTAGTGCGTGTATGAGAGTAAAGAAAGGATTGAATAATTTGTTTGATATAAGTGTTGTTGTGCGTCAACGAGGTGTGGTGTGTCTGTGGCTGTTGAACCTGTTCATGGATGGAGCCATGAGAGGTGAAAGTGCGACTGCTAGTAAGATGATTGAATCTGGTGTGATGGGAATAAATGGGGCTATCGATGATGCTGTGCTATTTGCCCAGAATGAGTTCGATATGCAAGAAGTTGTTAAGAGTTGGGGTGTGTGAGAGAAGACTGTTGAAAGTGAATGTGGGCAAGAGAAAATTATTGATTATGAAGAGAGGGAAATTCGGAAATTCGGACTGTCATGCGATTGTGAATCGTGAAACACTAAAGGTGGTCGAATCTTTTAAGTATCTGGGACGCATATTGAACAAAAGAGGTACGAGTACAGATGAAGTTAACAGTAGAGTGAAGGAAGGAAGGAAGGGAAGGAAGGAGGAAGGAAGGAAGGTGATGGGTGCACTGAAAGTGGTTTTGAGAAAGTGGGGACTGGATCGAAATGCTGAGATGTTTACATGAAGGTGTTAGTACCGACAATTTTGTATGGTGTGAAACACTGACATGGCATGAAAAGAAGTCAGAGCGGTTGAGATGGATAACTTGAGAAGTATGTGTGTGTGGCGTGCGTCGGAGGTCGGTTGAAGTGAAAATTGAGTGAAAGTGTTAAGGTGATTTGGAACACTCACACTATCTCTTCTCTTTATTTTTTATTTTTTGACAAGGCATGGAGACGCCATCACGCATGGCGTATGAAGCGCCGCAAGTGTGGAATTTTGCTGTGTGGGGGGTTGCTGGTCCACCAGGACGCCTGTGTGAATGGATGTGTACGCCTTATTTTTTGCCTTTTCTCCTTTTCACAAACTTCTATACTTTACACCCGGGTTGTTTTCTGTCTTTCCACCCCAAATCCTTGCGAAATAAGATATTTGAGAATGTATGTATGTATGTATGTATGTATGTAAAAATTTTCAATTTCAATTAATTAAGTTAATTCGTTTCTGTACTGAGCAAACTGATGTTCAGGAAATCTACGTTACAGTTACAATCTAAATTTTTCTTAAGTTTTTTAGTGAATGAATAATTCTACGAAAGGTCTATTGTTTTGACAGACTTTCAGAATTTTTCTTCACGGAAGTAAAACAACTGAAAATAAATAAGGATTCACAGAAGAAATGATCATTTGCGTGGATTGAACGTTCAACACATTTCAACTGAGTAATATCTACAGCACCAACAAATTTTTGCTCGCCTCGGAGAATATTAGAACCCTTTATCGGAAGAGTATGGCAGGACGATTACTTCCCACTCAATCATTCCCATTCTCATCTGCTGAGAGAATGTTCTAAGTGAAAAGTCCTAATTTGAGAAAAGATTTTCATTATTTGAAACGGGGGTAAAAATTAAATAAATAAATATATGGGAAGAGACCTGGCAGGGTTAGGTGGACACTCTGATTAATCAGTTCAGATCAGGTGTTTCATGCGATGAAAAATGTTCTGAAAACTTTATATTTAGGTAATAAAGAAAATTAACGTACGTAAAAGTCCTGAGATATACAGGGTGTCCCAGAATTAACTATCTATTTCAATGAAATCGGACAAATTTTTTAAAAACACACTTTTATTTATGTTTATCATGTTTAATATGTGTTAAAAATGTATAAATTTCTAAATTTTTTTCAGAATTTTATTTTCATAATTTTTTCATTATCTGGTCCAATGAAAGACTCTCCAAAAGTTAACGTGTGGCTTGGAATGAACAAATCCAAAATTTATGGTGCTCCATCTTGTTGAAACAACATTATCAAGAATGCCATCATCAAGAAGCTGTGGTTCGAGAAACTGCTGAAGCATATCAAGGTAGACGGCACCTGTTACAGTTGCTTCCGCAAAGAAGAATGGGCCATAAATTTTGGATTTGGTCATTCCAAGCCACACGTTAACTTTTGGAGTCTCTTTGCCATTCTATGACTTCAGACGGTCTTTCACTGGACCAGATAATAAATAAAATTATAAAAAAAATTTAGAAAATTTAGAAATTTATACATTTTTAACACATATTAAACATGATAAACATAAATAAAAGTGTGTTTTTAAAAAATTTGTCCGATTTCATTGAAATCGATAGTTAATTCTGGGACACCCTGTATAAATACTTTATACTTGTGTTCATTATTTTAGAAATATAGAATACAAACTTTAGGAATAATTTCAAGCACAAAGTTATCAGGTCATCCCATAAATAATGTCGTTTTTTAGATTGGAATTTGAAGGACAAAAAAAAACTGAACTGAAACTTTTTAATCTAGTACATATTTTCCATCGGAATCAATGACACTGCCAACGTCCTACAAGCTTTTCAATGCCATGTTTATAAAATTCAGGCGGTTTTGAGGCAAAAAATATACAAAGACTGGTGTGTAGGTCATCTAAAGTAGTATACTGTTTCTCGTCAAGATAGTTTTGCAGACTCCTGAAGAGATGATAATCTGAAGGCGCGAGGTCTGGAGAATATGGAGGATGTGGAAGTTTTTCCCACCCAAGCTCCTCAATTTTGGCAGAAGTGATCCGAGCGGTATGAGGACGTGCGTTGTCGTGGTGGAACACGATTCCTTTCGGATTAACCAAAGAAGGTCTCTTTTCTTTTAGTGCAGTGTTCAATCGATCCAGTTGTTCACAGTAGACTTGAGCGGTGATTGTTTGGTTGTGTGGTAAGGTTTCAAAGTGCATTACACCACCTTTATCCCACCAAACACTAAGCAACACCTTCCGAGGGTGAAAATTTGGTTTTGGCTGTGGTGTCGCTGGTTCTCCGGCACAAACCCACTGTCGACGGCGCTTAACATTCTGGTACAGTATCCACTTTTCATCACCAGTCACTAAACGGTGCAAAAACGGATCTTGGAGTTCACGGGAATGAAGAGCTGTGCTAATGTTTACCCGCACCCTCAGATTGTTGACCGACAATTCATGTGGCACCCATTTTCCTAACTTAGGCACTTTCCTGAGTTGTTGCAAATGTCGATGGATGGTGGACGGGGATGAATTGAGTTTCTGGGCCAATTCTTCGACAGTTGTTGAACAGTCTTCTTCAAGTGCGGCTAACAGCGGGTCATCATCAAACTCAGCAGAGCGTCCAGAGCGTGCTGCATCTGTCAAACAGCAGTCACCATTCCTAAACTTTTGAAACCATCTTTGACATTTCCTCACACGCAGAATATCGTTGCCATAAACGTCCTGAATGTTTCGCGTTGCTTCAGTAGCACTATTCCCTTTTTTTAACTCGTAAAGCATTATATGCCTGATATGCTCTTCTCATACCGCCATGTTTATGAGGGGTTCACATAAAGCAAAACACACGTCTTCACTGGTCAAGGTCTGTAAAGTATGTAGCGAAACACGATAGATTTGCTCTTAGATATAACCTTCGGAAAATTTATGCTTAAACCGAGTAGGACTAGTTTAAACTTAATCTATCGTAAAAAACGACATTACTTTTGGGATGACCTGATATTTGGTTGAAAAGAAATAAAAAAGCGTCATTTGTAAAAGTTTTCTTTAAAAAAGGCTTATTTATTCTTAAATTAAATAACTGAACACTTCCAGAGCGCGGAAGCATAGCTGGGCCCAGTTACCTAGGTTAGTCTATAGTATAAAGCCGTCTTCTTTTGTTCCAACTGACTTGAAGTCAAGTTGTTGCGTTCATTTGGTCAAAAAACTCAAGATCCGACTAAACTTAACTGGAGTTTCGTTTAAGCCAACTCCGGAGGTGGTTCGAGAAAAGTAGTTACTTTTTTGTAAGCAAACGATTTGTCGTCCGCAGAAACACGTGCATTATTTCGAAATAATGATACATGGGCTTGTTTAATTTTCTTTGCAACATCTGAGGTCAAATGATGGAGGGGCCTACAGCTTTACGTGGGATCCGAACCACGGGTCGCTACATTATCAGGACGCAGAGGACCCGTTGCCATTGGTACCTCCTCGGTATGGGCCGCAAGGCCTTTTGAGGTACTTCTTTTCCTTGTAACTCCTTGTAACTACTACCCAGACTCAATGTCGCTTACCTTCGCTGATCGGCAGGAAGCGGTGTTACGACATTGGCCACCTCGTAGCCCAGATATTTTGAGAACTCAGTACAATATTTATAAAAGAAAATACATTTTATTGATATGAGAAAGCTAAACGAGATTAGAGCATTTATAAGTCAGTTATGTGAAAAAAATTGGTCTTGCATCATTGCAATTTTGGTCTTATACTGGCCGTAGACCAAGCCAAGAGTGGGCCTGAGTTTTGTTTACATTTAACGTCACAAACAAATTACCGCGTTTTTTTTTTGTTTACCAATCTGACTTGAAATCAGTGAATGAATGTGACCAAGTCAACTCAGGTTTCGAACCAAAATAAAACAGCTTAAATGTGCTTGTAACATTAGAAGGATTTGTCCCGCCATACAAAAGTAAGGTGGGGTCAAGATGTTTTATAATCAACAGTCTTGTTGACAGTGGCCTACGCAGTATTATTGTATATACGTAATGTAATTAGAGTAATGATCACTAGTAACTGTAGTTATATATCTAGAATTCCTAAAAGTACTCTATTTACAGAATATATTATATTATCAACGGGAGACTGTTATTCCATCATCACAGTCGAAGACGCGACTGGGTTTGGTAATGGTGTAAGACAAAGAATTCATTAAATTTAAAAGTTTTGCGGAGGTTAGTGAAAGTTCTGCTTCATTTTAGCGAACTGATATTGAAGTCATCCGGAACTATGATACTCGACTTCTTGTGGTAGTACATTAAATTATTAAGTGAATTAAGAAATTTTTTACGTTAGAATTTGGCGGTCTAAATACTGCACGAATGGAGTAAATGTTCTTATTTTCTTTAATGTTAACAACAACGTTTCCAATATAAAGTGGAAACCTTCTTGTCAATTAGAAATTTATACGAGCAGTTCTTAATCCGATAAAACTTTTCCGAGCTCTTTCAAAGTTTTATGCGATGAAAAAATACAAATCGACAAATTTTTGTTCGCGACTACAATAAATGATTATTTTGACGGTACAGTACTCCCGCGGTTGTCGTGATTCACTCAACCGTAAATAAAATTAACCGTGATTTACTAAATGTAACCATTGTGCACTTATCCGTGATCATGACACGGAGTTAGTCGTGATTTGGCGAACTGTTTACATCCGCGGCTCACGATGTTAGCAGAGGATGATCTTCACCTCTTATGATTACAAATTCTCAACTGTATATTATGATGCAAGAGAATAATACTGTTGTGGGTGACGCGCGAGTGGGAGGCCAGTCAGTGGTGGCATGCAGCAGGGGCTACACCACCCATCCACCAGCGGGTTATACGAGAGAGAGAGAGAGAGAGAGAGAGAGAGAGAGAGAGAGAGAGAGAGAGAGAGAGAGAGAGAGTATCTGTGTGTGTGTGTGTGTGTGTGGTTTTTTACAAGGAAAAGATGATTACTACAATAAATGATTATTTTGACGGTACAGTACTCCCGCGGTTGTCGTGATTCACTCAACCGTAAATAAAATTAACCGTGATTTACTAAATGTAACCATTGTGCACTTATCCGTGATCATGACACGGAGTTAGTCGTGATTTGGCGAACTGTTTACATCCGCGGCTCACGATGTTAGCAGAGGATGATCTTCACCTCTTATGATTACAAATTCTCAACTGTATATTATGATGCAAGAGAATAATACTGTTGTGGGTGACGCGCGAGTGGGAGGCCAGTCAGTGGTGGCATGCAGCAGGGGCTACACCACCCATCCACCAGCGGGTTATACTGAGAGAGAGAGAGAGAGGAGAGAGAGAGAGAGAGAGAGAGAGAGAGAGAGAGAGAGAGAGTATCTGTGTGTGTGTGTGTGTGTGTGTGTGTGTTTTTTACAAGGAAAAGAAATACCTCAAAAGGTCTTGCGGCCCATATCGAGGAGCTACCAATGCAACGGGTGCCAGGTAAAAATTCCTACACCCTCAAATAGTGTGCAAGATTCGGTCTAACCTTTTCTTGAACTGATCCACAGAGGAACTGTTCACAACTTCTGAAGGTAACCTGTTCCACGTGTCACAGATCTTATACGTAAAGTAATTCCCACACACACACTAGTCCTAAACCGTTTCAACTCCAACTTCCAACCATAGTTGCGAGTTGGGTTATCATTTAAACTAAACATGCTTCTAAAATCGACATTGTTGAACCCGCGTAAGGGCTTGAAAACCTCGATCAGTTGACCGCGGAGCCTCCGAGTTTCCAGCGAAAACAAATTCAGGGCGCGTAAGCGTCGATTGTAGCCCATATGCTTAACGGGAGGGATTAACTTTGTGGCCCTCGCCTGGACCCGCTCCAGCTTGTCAATATCTTTCCTAAGGGTGGGCGACCAGAACTGCACAGCATACTCCAGGTGCGGCCGAACCAGAGAATTGTACACAGAGAGAGCACAATCTCCTTGTTCCGAAATCGAAATTGCCTCCACATCTACGCACTGTTTGTAAACTTAATGTCGCTGCTAATTAGCACACCCAAGTCCTTTTCCAAATCAGTGGCCTCGATATTACTCGCCAACATGGAGTAGTCCGACTTGGGATTGGCGTAGCAATGTGCATCACCTTGCATTTACCCAAGTTAAACGGCATTTGGCATTTTTCGGACCACTCTCCTATCCTGCGTAGGTCCGCACGCAGTTGCTCGATCGCCTCGGGCGTCCCAACATTGGCCCCAAGCTTGGTGTCATCAGCGAATTTGGCGATCCTACTGACGATGCCAGCGTCGATATCATTTATGTAAACGATGAACAACAGTGGCTCCAAAACGGAACCTTGAGAAACCCCGCTAGTGACCGAGGCCCAACCCGAACTAGCCCCTTTAATTACAACCCTCTGCCGCCTATTCTTCAGCCAGTTTCCAATCCAGCAACCTACTTCCCCACCGATACCCAGCGCGCGGACTTTGGCCATTAGCCGGCGGTGAGGTACCTTATCAAAGGCCTTCTGAAAGTCGAGATAAAGTATATCAATCGCCCTGCTCTTAACGTACTCATTCCACATGACGTGGAAAAACTCGAGCAAGTTGGTGAGACACGACCTATGCCGCCTAAACCCATGTTGGGAGTCCCCAAGCAGCTTGTAGGAATCTAAATGGTCAACGATCCTATCCGCTATTATCCCCTCTAATAATTTACCTACCACCGAAGTGAGACTAATGGGACGATAGTTCCCTGGACTTTCGTGATCCCCTTTCTTAAAAATAGGGGTCACGTTGGCTTCCCTCCAGTCACCAGGCACCTGGCCCGTCTCCAACGATTTGTTGAAGACTGTAGCCAGGTGGGGAGCCACCTGGTCGCGCACTTCCCACAACACACTGGGGAGGAACTGGTCTGGACCAGGAGCCTTAAACTCGCTGTTTGTCTATTCTATCGGTAACAACTGTCGCGGTACAGCGAACGCTATCCAGGCCAGCACCTTCGTGCCTGACGCCTGGCTCGGGGATGACGCGGGTGTCCTCCCTGGTCAACACTCCCGCAAAGTACTCATTCAGCATATTAGCGATGTCCGCGTCGGAGGTCCGCAGCGCGCCGCTGGGGTCCTTTAACGGACCTATCATGCTTCTAATGGGCTTTCTACTATTAGCATAACTGAAGAACTCCTTAAGGTTCCCCGTGCAGAGGTTCGCCACACGGAGTTCTTCGTTACGTTTCGCTAGCCTAACCTTCGCCTTTACTTCCCTGCACAGGCGGACATACGCTTCAGTGTTTTCATGGGAACGATTTGCCTTCGCCCTCCTATACGCAGCTTTCCTATTTCGGATAGCCGAGGCGATGTCACGACTGAACCACTTAGGCTGCGTTGAAGCAGAGGTGACCGGTTTTGAGGGTATGGCAGCAGACTACAGCACCATAAACTGGTCCCGGAATGCACTCCACACTCCCTCAACATCGCCGCCCACCTCTAATCCCATCTCACCTACGCTATCCCGGAGGCCAACAAAGTCCGCCCGCCGTAGATCGAGCTTACTGCCTCTCGGGTTACTACGCTTCACCCGAGGGGCGCAGACACAGAACCTAATCAGACCGTGATCACTCCCGCCCAACGATTCGTCAACGGTGGGGGCCAATGACGAGGTTGTCTTCGGCCGTGAATACTAAATCTAGAACGCTTTCACCTCGTGTAGGCCCATTGACCCACTGAGTGAGGAAGTTCTCGTCAGCAGTCAACTAGCCTCCTCCCTTTGGCATCAGCAGTCCTGTCTTCCCAGCTTATGCCGCGACAGTTGAAGTTTCCTAAAACTACACACACCCTGTCCCCTAGCAGAGTACTGAGTTCGGTGTACAAGGCTGTATCCTCCTCAAGGAGATGCAGAGGTCTGTACACCAAGATTAACCTATAGTTCGTCCCTCCCACGTTCAGATCGACGCCAAGCAGCTCCCGTTCCGATCGGAACTGGCAGTCAACCGGACTCAACGTGTCCTTGACGTATATTAGTACTCCTCCCCCCTCCCCACCGGTGCGGTCCTTGTGAAACATTCTATATCTTGGAATCTCGAACTCCTCAACGTAGTCCCTACCATCAGTATGAATCCAGGACTCGGTGATAGCAACGATATCCTGGTATTCTGATGCTAAGAGCGCCCGTAGCTCCCAAAACTTATTTCTTATCGATCCAGCATTAAAAAGCACTGCAGGGAGGGAACCTTCCCTCTTCTGACCGCCCCCTAGCTCGACCCGTTTCCGGAACAGCCAGGGCTGTCGGGAGTTGAAGAGCCCCTCACCAACGAGAGGGCAACTTCCGCAGGAGGCTGAGCCCCTTCAAAAGGGGAAGGAGGGTCACCCACCTGTACATGGACACACCCTTCAGTTGAAGGTACGTCCGCCACCGGCTCAACATCCTCTCTCCGCAGTGGGGGCCCATCATCAATCCCCGGGCTTGACCTCACCATACGGTATAGGTGCCGGTCAAGCAGCGTGCCTGCACACCTTTACCCTTGACATTGAGGTGGACACCATCCCTCTGATAAAGGTCCCACCTACCCGAAAACGCGTCGAACGGGTCAACAAACCTCACGCCCAGTGGGACGCACAAGTCTTGCACCCTCTCGTTGATGCCAATGACCTTACCTTACTGAGCGCGTGGTCACTGGCATTCATCCGCGGTAAAATACCCATCAACATTCCCCTGTCTGTCTTAAGTTTTAGATCATCCGCAAGAGACATGATCTCGGTGATGATCCCTTCCCTCGAGCTTACCCTACCGCCTTTGAGGAACAGGTCGTTGCCACCAGCGTGGACAACGATCGCAGTCCTCCGACTAGTCATGCGCAGCTTCTCTCACTCCTTCTTTAAGTGCGCCGTTCCCCGCCCGGGAACTGTCTCAGTTTGCAAAAGCAAAGTACTTCTCCTGGCCCCTAATCTTCAAGTCCGCACTCAAAACGGTGTCTTCCTCCTTCGCGCACATGAGACTAAAGCGGTTGGAGGTCCTGACAGCGGCAACCGGGGTCTCAGGCTTCGGCTTCGCAGCCTTCTTGCCCGATACCTTTCGATACCCGTCGCCACCCGTAGACTCAGCCGCACTTACAGTACCCGACCCAAGGACACGAGGAACCACAAAGACCTCCCGGTCCACTCTGGGAGGTTCCTGTTATTAAACAAGTTTATTTTTCTTTGAACTATCCTAGCAGTAGTACAAAATTGGATAGAAAAGTATAAGGATCCCTCCCTGACAGAGGGAGGTACGGAAAAAGGTTGAAGAAAATACCTTGGCCCTGGAAAAGTAGCCAAGGAAATTTTACAGGGAAGTGGAGAGTATATAAAAAGCTCTATAATTAACATGCCCACAGAGACACCGTACAAGCAAACTCCTTCAGAGTTACGTTATGTTTTGGTCTTAAACCATGAGAGTATTCAGTACTTTGTCTAGCCTATTTTTTAACACATTTACACTTTGGCTGGAAACAACCTCCGAGGGAAGTTGTTTCCAGATATTAACTATTTTATAGAAAAAGAAATTGCCGCAGACAGAGGTCCTAACGTCTTTAGTTCCAGTTTAAACCCATTATTTCTTGTCGGATTGCCATTAAGTGAGAATAAGTTTTGTAATCTACCCTGTCTATTCCATTGAGCATCTTGAAGACTTGAATAAGCTGACCGCGCAACCTCCTCGTCTCTAAGGTAAACAGATTTAGGCACTCCAATCTCCGTTGGTAGTTTTGCATTCTCATTGAAGGGATCAATTTTGTAGCCCTTGCTTGTACCCTTTCTAACCTTTCTATATCCTTCCCGAGGGATGGAGACCAAAACTGCACACAGTATTCCAGTTGAGGTCTGATTAGTGAATTATAGACACACATTACAGTCTTCTTGTTCCGAAACTGGAACTGTCTTTTAATATAACCTAATATTTTTAAGGCCTTCTTTTCGACAGTGCTTCGACAGTTTCAGATCATTGCTGATATAGACTCCTAAGTCTTTCTCTAGATCGGTCTCAGTCAAGTTCCTTCCCAAGAGAGAGTAATTGGTCTTCGCGTTTTTATAACCTATGTGCATTACCTTACATTTGTCCAAGTTGAATAGCATCTGCCAAGTAGCAGACCATTCGCCCAACCTGTCGAGATCATTCTGAAGCGTTCTTACGCCCTCCTCAGTAACTAACCTACTTCCTAATTTCGTATCGTCTGCAAATTTGGAGATTGTACTTAGAAGGCAGACGTCTACATCATTAATATAGATGATAAAAAGTAAAGGACCCAGAACGGAACCCTGTGGGACACCACTGGTGACGGGCGCCCACTTCGAAGCCACTCCATTTATTACCACTCTCTGCTTTCTATTTTGTAACCAATCCTCAATCCAGTTGGAAACGGGCCCGGTGATTCCGAGTCTTCTGATTTTAACCACCAATCTCGCGTGAGGGACTTTGTCAAAGGCTTTTTGAAAGTCGAGATACACTATATCTATGCCCTACTTGCATCGTACAGTGTATGCATATTATGGAAAAACTCTAGCAGGTTTGTCAGACAGGATCTATGTCGCCTAAATCCATGTTGAGAATAAAAAATTAGATTGTTAGATTCAAGGTGATACACAATACATTTTGTAATGATGGATTCCAACAGTTTGCCGACAATTGATGTTAAAGTGATCGGGCGGTAATTACAAAGATTTTCCCTATCACCCTTATTAAAGACTGGCGTTACATTTGCTAATTTCCAGTCGGTTGGAACTTTCTCTAATTCGATTGATTATTTGAATATGGTTACTAAGTCGTCAACAATATCGTGGCTAACCTCTTTTAATACCCTTGGAAGAAATAAGTCGGGGGCCAGGTGATTTGTATTTATTCATCTTATCAATTAATTGCTGTACCTCATTTCTCGTAAATCTTACGGTCTCTACAGGATGGTCACCGTCATATGTAATCCGAGGACTTGGCACTTCAATTGAGTCTTCCTCCGTGAAGACTGTAACGAAGAAATCGTTTAACGTATTAGCTATATCTTTAACATCGAATTTCAGTACGCCATTTCTATCTTTTAGAGGGCCTACAGAATTTTTAATTAGCTTTCTGCTATTAACATGGGCAAAAAATTCTTTAGGGTTAACTTTACAGAGTGAGGCAACTCTAGCTTCTTCATCACATTTGGCTGATCTAATTAAGGACTTAATCCTCCTACGTAGGTTTATATAGTTTTCTGAATTAGTCTGGTTGAAATGTGACTTAAGTAGTTTGTAGGCTCTATTTCTTCCCGTAATAGCACTGCTAGTTGTTAAGCCATTTCGGCGACTTTGTTGACAAGGAAACTATTTTAGTGGGTATAAAAGTGTTCTGTAATATTCTAAATTGATCCCTATACGAGTTCCAGGTAACAGTGACAGTGACATCCTCACTTATTAGAACTTCAAGTGTGTCTAAACTACTTCGGAAGCTTTCAAAATTTGCTCTCGAGAAATCCAGTCTTTCACGAGTCTTTTCGCGTGTATTAACCAGAACCCTGAGGTCAAACCTAATCAAATTATGATTGCTGTTGCTCAACTTTTCACCAACAGTCAGGTTAGAGAGTAGGTCATCTTCGTTCGTGAATATGAGGTCTAGTTTATTATTACCCCTTGTAGGACCGTCAACCCATTGACTTAATAAATTATCATCGGCAAATTCCAACAGTCTTGAGCCCTCAGCATCAGCTGTTTTGTTTTCCCAATTTATATTACCACAATTAAAATTACCAAAAATCACACTGATCTTATTATTCACTATTCTGCTTAATTGGTTATATAAGTTTATATCCTTATCAACGGGGTAGTGAGGTGGCTTATATACTAGAAGTAGATGCACTACTTCATTATTTAGGTTTAGATCAATTCCCAACATTTCATGAGCAGATACGATATTATTGTTTACCGGGTGCAGGAAGTCACGAGCATACAAAAGTACACCGCCGCCTTCCCTTCCAATCTTTGTGAAATATTTTGTAACCTACCATTTCAAATTCTCCTACAAAATCCCGATTCAGAATGAATCCAGGATTCCGTTATTCCTATGATATCAAAGTTCTCATTGATGACATCAGAAAGCTAGTAAAGTCCATAAACTCTCCATTCCCGAATATAATGATCTGCGGAGACTTTTACTTCCCATTTATAAAATACAAAAAGGTGGATATATATACAGTATATATTATATATATATATATATATATATATATCAGGAAAAGAGGGGCACAAGAAAAGACCAGGAGCAAGCAGAAATGTTGATGGCTCTCACAAATGAGTTTATGCTGACACAGGAGATAACAGAAAACACCAGAAAAAATAACTGCCTAAATCTGGTATTCACGAATAACGAACTTGATTGCTGATATAAAAATAACCCCAACCATTATCTCAGACCACAACTTAATCGAGATATCAACAAATATGACGACAACATTAAAAGACAATACACATACTGAGGAAAGAAGCAAATTTGGGGCCTTTAATTTAAACTCCAAGACTATAAATTGGAAAGCAATCAGATCGCACATGGCCCAAATAGAATGGAGAACAGTTTTGGAGAATAAAACAACTGAAGAAATGCTAACAACCCTGGAAGAAAAGACGCTGAGAATTTTAGAAAAATATGCTCCAAAATCACAACTAAAAGGAAAGAGCTGGCTAGAGATGCAAAAGAGAAGAATATTCCGCAAAAGAGAGAGAGTGGAGGCGAAGCTAGCCAACTGCGGAGATAATGCCAGGAAAGTGATACAAGAAAAACTGGAGGGTATCGATAGGGAAATACAAGTCTTGATTAAGGACCATACAAAGAGGGAAGAGGAAAAGGCGGTAGAAGCAATAAAGGAAAATCCAAAATACTTCTATAGCTATGCGAAAAGGAAAACAAAAGCGCGCGCCGCTATTGGGCCCTTAAGGAAGAGAAATAATGAACTAACCAATGATCCAAAAGAAATATCTGAAACATTGAGACCCCAGTATGAATCAGTTTTCAGTAGCCCAAAAACTGACAAAGCGATACCTGACATAGATGCATTCTTTAAAGAGAAATTGCAAGGAGAGTGTATAACAGACTTTGATTTTACCCCAGAAGATGTAGCGAGAGTTATCGGAGAAATGAAACCACATTCAGCTGCAGGTCCGGACAAATGGAACACTTATTGGTTAAAAACTGTAAAAATGAAATAGCTACACCTTTATACTGGATATGGAGAAGATTCCGAGAAACTGGGGTAATACCTTATCATCATATGCAGATGACATCACTCTAACATCCACCCACAACAACATCGACACCGCTACAAATAACCTACGAACATACATAAACAGTATACAAGACTGGTTCACACACAATAGATTCAAAGTAGCGCCCACAAAATCAACTATCACCTTGCTAACAAGCAACACAAAAAAACACCAGATAACTCCACAGCTTACACTAAACACCACCAACATTCCACACACACACACAGGACCAAAATACTTGGGGTCACATACAACACATCATTATCTTTTGCAAACCACATTCATGACATTAAAAAGAAATGTACGTCAACACTTAACACGCTTAGGGTACTAACAGGCACAAACTTTGGGCACCAGCAGGAAACAACATCACTCATATACAAACAATATATTTGCTCAGTTGTGGACTATGCTAGCCCATGCTGGGCACCCATTATCTCAAACACACACATAAACACCTTACAGACAATACAAAACAACGCACTTCGTATCATTAAAGGATGCACTCAAACAACACCAATAGAACACCTGCACACACAAACAAAAATACTGAAAGTTAGGGAACATTTAGACATGAGGGGAACACAATTCATGGCAGCAGCGACAACTAACCCACAACACCTTTGCCACTACATGTACAATCATGCACGGACACCTCGTACCATTAAGGTAACACCAGAGACACATTATAACCAAATACTCCATTCCATACCGCGCCTCACAGACATCACACAGTACAGAAAACACACACACACACACACACACACACACACACACACACACACACCTAACCCACAAAGCACTGACACGACTCGGTCCGAATGCGGTCCTAGGTGCGAAGCCTCCACCCAATGACAGGTTAGAGATCAGCCTGAGCAGATCGGATCGAGTTAACTTAGCACGATTCCGATGTGGACATCACCCCAACTTACAGACATATACACACAGACGAGACAACTCCACAGACGACACCTGCCACCTGTGCCAGGACACACCACAAACAATTGAACACATTATGACAGACTGTACCGCTCTCGCACAACATAGAACACAACATCACTAGTGCGCTGAACCTCTGGTCCACTCCGGAGAGGGCGATCGGTTGGTTACCTGCGTGCCGCCGGCTTGCTCGATCAGGGTGGGCTGATCGGCTAACCAACAACAACAACAACAATCCCTACTTTATTCTTTTTCAGTCTTTAGCCTCAGCATATTTTCCATTACCACCAAGTTATGATCGGAGTCAGCATCTGCTCCAGGATAAGCTTTCGAGTTCTTCACTGCATTCCTATATCTCTGTCTTACCAAAATAAAGTCAATTTGGAATCTTTCAGTGTCTCCTGGTTTTTTCCATGTGTATCTCCTTCTTTTGTGTTTTTGGAACCAAGTATTAGTCACCATGAGTTTAGCAAAGGACAAAAATTGCTTTTATTTGTTTCATTCAAAGTACCAAAGTTATGTTAGTTTCTCTTATTACTTGATAGCACCAATGGAATCATATAATTTCTAGTGTAATTAATTAATTAAATAAATTTCTAAACAAAGTTTCATTTATGTTTCCATACCTATTTTTAACATTTTTAAATGTTAACAAATTTTTTTGAGCTCAAAACAATAATTTGGGAAAGAAAGGGTTAAGATTTTCATGACTATAGTTTTATTGACCAAATAATTGAACCCCCAGTAATTGGGGCCTGCAGTCCCCAAATAATTGCCCCCCCCCCAAGTAATTGGGAGCCTCTAGTCCCCAAATAACTGAATCCCCAGTAATTGAGGGCCTGCAGTCTCCAAATAAATGAACCCCCAGTAATTGGGGGCCTCTAGTCCCCAAATAACTGAATCCCCAGTAATTGAGGGCCTGCAGTCTCCAAATAAATGAACCCCCAGTAATTGGGGGCCTGCAGTCCCCCAATTACGAGGGGTTCAATTATTTTCTCAATAAAACTAGTCATGAAAATTTCTTAAGCTTCACAAATCTTGACACAATGTGAAACTCAAGCTTTTCATGGTTGCATTCTTTTCTATAGTTTTATTGACCAAATAATTGAACCGACAGTAATTGGG
The DNA here is from genome assembly GCA_023014485.1 of Bathynomus jamesi. NCBI lineage: Eukaryota > Metazoa > Arthropoda > Malacostraca > Isopoda > Cirolanidae > Bathynomus > Bathynomus jamesi. Next base: position 679,252 of record JAJOZX010001375.1, on the reverse strand, counting down.
GCAGGCCCCCAATTACCAACCAACCAACCATTCACTTCAGCTCTTTTTAGAGACCCAAAAGTTAACAAACAGACGCACGCACGCAGAGACAGACAGACAGACACACAAATTGCTTTTATATAGTAGATGCCAGAATTATTCGTTGGACTATTCTTTCTTATGACATATTTTGCAATATTGTCATATGAAAAAAATAAAGGGTGATCCAGAGGAATGGGACCAAAAAGAAACCCCTGTAACTCTTAAAGTATAAGTCCTTTTATAAAATCATACGCATCATTCGAAAGAGGATAGTTACAAGTTTGTACAGGATTGTATAGGTTTTGACAATACAAGACAAGATAAGATACAAAACAAAATAAAAGTGTTAGTTAAAACTAACCCTTCAAGATGACTGCATGGACTGTGGAACAGCTGCGTTTCATAACTGAGCAATATTATGAGCATGGAAGAAGTGTAGTTTCAGCTCAAAGATCTTTCAAGACAAATTTTCAGATGTCAAAATCACCTTCTAAGAAAGTAATCCGTCGGTGTGTCAGAAATTTTACCCTAACTGGCAGCATTGGAAAAAGAAAACCAACTGGAAGAGTGCGCACAGCAAGGATAGACGAGATCATTAACAGAACTCATGAAATTGTACAGGATAATCCTAACATAAGCATTAGACGTGCTTCTCAGCTGTTAGGAGTTGGATATGGAACAACACACTGTATATTCAAGCAAAATTTAATGCTCTTTCCATATAAAATTCACAGTGCAACAACTAAACGATGGAGATTTCGCACGAAGACGACAATTCTGTCAATGGATCCAACAGAAGGTAAATAACACCACCAATTTCTGACACACCGACGGATTACTTTCTTAGAAGGTGATTTTGACATCTGAAAATTTGTCTTGAAAGATCTTTGAGCTGAAACTACACTTCTTCCATGCTCATAATATTGCTCAGTTATGAAACGCAGCTGTTCCACAGTCCATGCAGTCATCTTGAAGGGTTAGATTGAACTAACACTTTTATTTTGTTTTGTATCTTATCTTGTCTTGTATTGTCAAAACCTATACAATCCTGTACAAACTTGTAACTATCCTCTTTCGAATGATGTGTATGATTTTATAAAAGGACTTATACTTTAAGAGTTACAGGGGTTTCTTTTGGGTCCCATTTCTCTGGATCACCCTTTACATTAATGTCCAAATTTAAGTACATTAGCAATGCCTAAAAAGCCCGGGAAAAATGGAAGTACTAAAATATTCTTTGCCGAAAAATATTTTAGTACTTCCATTTTTCACAGGCTTTTTAGGCATTGCTAATGTACTTAAACTTTTGAACATTAATGTAGTTTTTTCATGTGACAATATTGTGAAAAATATCATAATAGAGACTACACCAATAATTCTGGTATTATCTATAAAACTGGTTGTAAACAATGTGACTGCTTTTCCACTGGACAGACAGGAAAAGACTTGAATACTCATAAAACATCATCAATATTCCGTTAGAACGGGACAGTCGCCCAATGCCCTTTATGTCCATTTGTCAGAGTTGTCCTATTGTATTGATTTGAATAAGTCTTCAAATTTTGTTTCACTCAAATAACATTCTTAATAGAAACATTGTTGAGTCTGCTATTATTCAACTTACAAACAATTTCAACCTCAGCCAGGGTCTTTTTTCGCTCGATCCTGTTATTTTGAATTCATTCAGAACAGATTTAGATAAGAAGGGCAAGGCGCTAAAACTCTAGTAAATACTCCAAGTGAATTGTATGCTCCTCCTAAACATTTTCTGCACCAATCATATTATTAGTATTATTATTTTATATTTTTTTTAATTTGTGATATATACGAGTATATAGTCTAAATCTTGTGAGCAATTTCAGTGTTTGTCATTAGACAAAAGCGCTTGAGCACTATTTCGTTTTTTATTTTCCTTTGTGGTTAGTTTCATCATAAATATTATTCATGTGTTACTTTCGTGAAATAATTTTCATATAAATATTAATTATTATTATTTATTATAATAAACCAGGACAAAGGGGGCACAAGAGAAGACCAGGAACAAGCAAAAGTCTTGATAGCTCTTACAAGTAAATTAATGTTAACACAGGAGATAACAGATAATGTAGCAGAATCAATGGGAGGATTATTGAAATTTGTAGGAAGTTCTGCTAGGGTGGTTGGTTGGTTACTGGACAGGGCTGGGTAAATTATGGGTAAAAGTTTAGTTTGTAGTTGGCTTCTGGAAAGCAAGGAAGATCTTGACAATGTTCGTAAATTTATTGAAAACCGTTAATATTTTTATGGGTAATTGTTAGCCTCTTAGAGAGGCAACCGGACTAGGGTTTAAAGTCCTATACTGCCAGTTTGGTTAGATCTTTGGTCCTACTTTCTCCGAGTTAACTGCTAAGCCTCCAATAATGTTTGTATATATTTTTATGTAAATATTAGCTTAGTTTTTTGTTTTTTGGGTTATTTTGTATTATAGGATAATAAATGTTGAAAAATTAAGTTGTTTAAATTAAAGTGCACTGCCGATTCGAGGCGAACTCTTGAATATTGTGTTGTCACCTCTGGCGCTTACAATACCACCACAAAGAATAACCGCCTGGATCAAGTATTCACGAACACCACCAATTTAAATGATTATATAAAAATAATCAAAATAATCCAAACTATTATCTCAGACCACAATGTTATCAAAATATCAACTAATATCATGACAACCTTAAAAGAAAATACTCATACCGAAGAAAGGAGCAAAACTCCAAGACTATAAATTAGGAAGAAATCAGATCCCATATGGCCAAAAATGGGTAGAAAACAACCTTAGAAGATAAAACAACCGAAGAAATGCTAACCACCTTGGAGAACAAGACGTTAGAAATTTTAGGAAAATAGGTTCAGAAAGCATGGCCAAAAAGAAAGATAATTTCAAAAAACAAAATCGAACAATATCCCGCAAAAGAGAGAGAGAGAGAGGAGAATAGCTGCGAAGCTAATTAACTGCAAAGACAACAATACCAGAGAAGTGATACAAGAAAAACTGGAGTAACGATAGGAAAATACAAGCCCTAATTAAGGGGCCATTTAGAGAGGTAAGATGATGATACGGTAAATGTAATAAAGGAAAACCCAAAATACTTTTATAGCTTTGTGAAAAGAAAAACAAGAACGTGCGCCACTATCGGGTCCTTAAGAAAATAATGAATCAATCGACGATTTAAAAGAAATGTCTGAAATACTGGCAGCTCTGTACGAATCAGTTTTCAGTATCCTAAAAAGTGACAAAGTGGTACGTCACAGAAATACCTTCTTTGAAGACGAATTACAAGGAGTGTGTATTACTGATTTTGATTTTACCTCAGAAGATTCAGTGAGAGTATAGCAAAAATAAAAACACATTCAGCTGCTGGTCCGGACAAATGGAACGCTTTGTTGATTAAAACTGCAAGAATGAAATAACTACACCCCTATATTGGATATGAAAAAAAGGAGAGAGGGAGATACCATAATATACACATGGAAAATAGAAAAACTGGCATCCAACCCCAAACTGAACCTCATAACCATCCAAACTGAAACAACAATGGAAAATAAGAAAGGTAGAATGTTACACAGTGTTACCAAAGTAAAGGCCAGACAACGGACATTCTCAACTCTAAAGGAAAATAGCTTCGTTGTTAGAGGGCCAAGACTTTAATTAAGCTACCCAAAGGCATCAGGAACATCACTGGTGTTAAAGCTGGTCTTCAAAAGAAGAGTCGACGCCTAGTTCAGGACAGTACCGGGTGAGCCAGATGTGCCTGGTTATGTTCGATGGAGGTAGCAAGAAAGCAACTCTCCGATCCACCAAGCAAAGCCTAGAGGTGGGGCCGCCAGCTTGCCCTTCGTGTGAAGAGAGACCGATGCACGGAACTCTACGTACGTGTGTGTGTGTGTGTGTGTGTGTGTGTGTGTGTGTGTGTGTGTGTGCTCCTGAAAGGTATGGTGAATTTGTGATTGGATTTGAGTGGTGGTATGCAACTAACTTTGTGCCCAAACGAAAACTCAACTGAACATTAAATTATTGACAAAAATATTTAAATAATAATAATCGCTGAACTATTTGCAACAAAATCAAAATAAAAAAATATACCAAGCATTTTTTTTTTAAATTGTACAAACTGTATAATACCGATAAAAATTTACAGTCAATTCCTAAGTACTCGCATTATTAAATGCATTTATCATGATGTCATTCTAATGGTAACATTTCTTTACTAATCTATCTCTCGCGAATCGCATTACCCGGACCTAACCTTTTAGCCTGATAATTTTTTAATTAAACTTTCTAAATCATTCATAATAGTCGTTACTTCGTCTTTACGGAGAATGAAATACTTTGGATTTTAAAGGTTGAGGCTCTTCTCAAACCAACTGCACGGCTAACCTATACCCTGTACGTACTATTTAATAATTCAACATTAAATTTTAATACTGTACCTTGAACATGGCAATATAATCCCAAGGAGAAGTAAACACATCTGAATCTAAAGTATATTTGATTTTGTTAGTTCCACCAATGAGCCACTCCTTGATTGGCTTAAATGTCACGCACCTCTCATAATGATGAGCAAAAACCTAAAGGTAAACCACGAGTTACGCTTCGTTTATTGTCACACAATTAAATAAACTTTTATTTATTTCAAATAAGGAAAAATAATATGTACACCGTTTTCTTAATTGAATGAAGCGAATAAATTCAGTGACTTACTTTGATTAAATATGTGGCAACCACGGGTTTGTGGTCGGACTGACCATACTCTCGCTTTGATTCATAAACCGTCTGTTCAACTCCTAATTTGATATTCTCATAAGCGTCTACATGGACTTGGTGAAGAATACGATCGGTCCATGCTGGTCGGCGACTGTTCATGAGGAAACAGATCATCATAAGTTTTTTTTATTCATACACGAACACGCATTTATCTAAGAACCCATTTCCCATTCTTCAAAGGGTGGCCACGACGCTTGAACTCAGAACCGAAAACACTCAAATTAACTACCTATGATCACCGCCACTAATAAGGTACCACCCCAACCTCGGGGATCCAGTATTACCTTTCATGACAAGGTTTGTAAATAATTAAAATAAATTATTGCAATTAAACTCAATGACTTTGTTTATAAGCCTTTTCTGCTTGTGACCCAGCCTGCATAAATACCCGTTTAGTTGTTCGTCAATTCTTTGGGAGGGTCATTCTGCGAATGGTCAGAGATCACTTCTTTGCTGATCAAGACTGCCAGTAGTGTTACGATATATCATGCAGTGATCACTTCATTTTATATGCTGAATGATATTAGATAATGGGAGGACTAGAGTACGCACCTGAGGTCATAATCCGTTGAATGTCTTTGGTATTTGTAAGTGGGAGGAAAAGTGATACGCCCTTCGGTAAGAGGTCCAAAAGCGTCTCGTGATTTCTGGGCTCTCTTCAGCTCATCATTTCGCAACACCTCTTCAAAATGCTTTTGAAGAACCTTTTTGGAAATGAACTGAGGGCTGTCTTCTCCAGTCAATCGGTAGTTTAAATCTCCTAGCCAAAACACATAACTGAAATTGGATACATGATTTTGGCCTTCAGTTGCAGGTTAGTCTGTATTAACAAGGATACAGTTAAGGAAATTAAGGGTTTATTTAGAAATTACTTCACGTAATATACATTTCTGCAAAACGTATATTATAAAAGCGTCATACTTTTATCACGTGACAATCTTCCTCCTTTCAAATACTATAATCCTCTAAAGAATGGTGCCCAAACTTTCCAATAATGGGGTCTACTTTTGGGTTCAATAATTCTTCAATGGTGTGTGTGTGTGTGTGTGTGTGTGTGTGTGTGTGTGTGTGTGTGTGTGTTTTACTTCTGGGGTTGTTTAACCTCTTTCATAACAGCAAACCAAAATCTACCTAATACATACTTAGTCTGTTAACGTTTAGCCTTTTTAATTCTGATTAGTTTGTAAATGACAAATACTAGTTTTTCTTTTTCATGATTGTTGTGACGGCAAATTTGTGTGCCGAAATCTCATATCAAAATGTAAATAAAAAGGGTAGAAAGAGAAGTGATTTTGAAATCGATTTAAATTTGCGTGAAAATTTAAATCTTTTAAAATGAACACTGACCAAAGTAAAGAGTGCCGGTACCCTGAGTATAGCCGAAGGCTGAGTGCGTAATCAGAGAACTTATTGTTTGACAGTCCTTAACGAGGGTCCGTTTCATTTTGAACCTTGTAAAGTTTCGGTTTGTTTATTCTTGGTTTCATCTGAGGAAAACCCTCGAGCGAAAATTTAAAATTTAAAATTTAAAATTTCAATTTGAAAATTTCTTTAAGAAAGGCGGAGTGTAGAATTTAACGAAGTTGAGATTAGAGCCAATAAAAGATCAGTAATTTTCGTACGAATGATGTCATGTAATGAAAATGGTTTTGATAGGCCCTTTAGACCTAAAGGGAGGAGTTCTTGTGATCCTGAGGTGTAACTTAGAGTTATAAGGCAGTTGTAGTTCGTAGTTCGGTCCTGTAAAGATAAAGTGGCTTGTAAAGAAGGAATCTTTAGGCTCTGTGGCGTGGTTGAAAATTTCTAAGTTGAGTTAAAACTGTTTCACATTGTACTTAAAAGTTGAATTGCCTTTGTTTTGTGCGAACTTAGTTGGAAGAGCTTAATTAATGTTAGCCGACATACAAAGAATTTTGTGAAATTTCGTTTAATTTAATTTTGTTCAAATTAAATATTAAACTTTAAGTTTGCGACATATTAGATTTCCTCAGGGAAGAGTCAATATCTTGTGTTGAAGTTGGTTCCCGTTGAAACCCGGGAAGTTAGTGCACGACCATTCAGTTATTGTGAGAAGTAATCTAATTTATTTGACGGACTTTTTTCCTGGATAAAATCTGCGGAACTCGCGCAGAACTGTTGAGAGTAAATCTCCCAAATGTTTGTAAGTAAACTACTTCTTAGATTACGAAATTTGAATTTAGTGCTGTTTTTAAAGTTACACGCAAACAAACAAAAAAAAACCTCTGTATAAATGTTTTTTGAGACTTAAATACTCGCAAACATTTTCTTTAAATTAAGAATTTGATTTTTTAAACAAAATTTGTAATTGCACATCCGTATATTTCTTTCAATTTACAGTATGTCCTAATTGGAGTGAAATTAAATAAACTTTATAAGAGGGAGTGTGTCGTTTCTAGGCTACCTTGCAATAGGCCTCTCTTATAAGCTGAGGGGTAAATTAACATTGAAAATTTTAAATTCAAAGTGGGCTTCAAGTAAGCCGAGGAAAACTACGCGTATAAAACCCAAAATATAGCTTCCCTCAACAGCTATCTGCTAAGCAGATAAGACTCAGCTTTAAAGCTTCCTAGAAGTTACATTCAGAACCTCAATATACGCAAGAAACTTGTTGCAGTTAGTGGGATCGAATACATCAAAGAAAAAGGGTATCTATTATATTTTTAGTCAAAAACCAAAACTTAAGCCTCAATCTCAAATTTTCCCATTGCAACAAGTTTCTCGCGTATATTGAGGTTCTGAATGTAGTGATCTGGGAAGCTTCAACCTTTTGAGGACCACGGGACATATGTGTCCCAGCAAAATAATAATATAAATTGTACAATGATGCAACGTTTCTACAAATACATCTAAATGTTTATATAGGTATCGTTTAGTTGTTGGAAAATTAACCCCAAAATGGGTCATTTAAGTGACTATAGTTACTAAAATATCTAATTGTGAATACCAATAACACCTAAACTTTTAAGTTCAAAGAAACGTATACTGGTCGTCAAAGGGTTAAACCCTAGAACCTGTCCCAAAGCCAGGACAGGGCTGGGTAAATTATGGGTAAAAGTTTAGTTTGTGGTTGGCTTCTGGAAAGCAAGGAAGATCTTGACAATGTTTGTAAATTTATTGAAAACCGTTAATATTTTTATGGATAATTGTTAGCCTCTTAGAGAGGCAACCGGAGTAGGGTTTAACCCTTTGACGACTGGTATACGTTTCTTTGAACTTAAAAGTTTAGGTGTTAATGGTATTCACAATTAGATATGTTAGTAACTATAGTCGCTTAAATGACCCATTTTGGGGTTAATTTTCCAACAACTAAACGATACCTATATAAACATTAGATGTATTTGTAGAAACGTTGCATCATTGTACAATTTATATTATTATTTTGCTGGGACACACATGTCCCGTGGTCCTCAAAGGGTTAAAGTCCTACACTGCCAGTTTGGTTAGATCTTGGGTCCTACTTTCTCCGAGTTAACTGCTAAGCCTCCAATAACGTTTGTATATATTTTTATGTAAATATTGGCTTAGTTTTTTGTTTTTGGGGTTATTTTGTATTATAGGATAATAAATGTTGAAAAATTAAGTTGTTTAAATTAAAGTGCACTGCCGATTAGCAGATAGCTGGTGAGGGAAGCTATATTTCGGGGCCACATTGAGTTTCCATCCTAAAAAAAAGAAAAACTATAATATTTGTCATTTAGCATTACTTATTCGAACTACAGTGGATTTAATTTTCCCAGAAGAGTTCCTTGTTCCATGCAAGGTGTGTGTGTGTAACATACAGAGTCATGCAAGAAGTAAATAGACACCCTTAATTTTATGGTAAAATGTATGCATCCATTTTTTTGCCATTATTATGACTAATATTCATTTCCTACACTTCTATCCTTGAAGGAGGACTTATGCCAATATTCTCAAGTGGTCAAATTGAAAAAGACAGCTGCCTGTTCATGGAAGATGGAGCCCCATGCCACACTGCAAAAAAGACGAAAGAATGGGAGGAGCAAAATGGTATCAAACGACTTCCTTGGCCGAGTCAGTCCCCTGACATGAACCCCATAGAACACGTGTGGGCAATACTAGACAAGACTTTACGTAAAAAGCCCAAAAAACCAGCAACACGATCAGAATTGTTGAATCTTTTACGCCAAATTGTTACAGCAAAATCTGGGCTGTCTATTTACTTCTTACATGTCTCTGTATATACAGGGTGTTTCAGGAAGAAAGGTCAATACTTCGGGAGGTGATAGTATCGGTCATTGTGAGAAAAAAAGTTCATATGAACATGTCTAATTCTGAATGGTTACGGAAATAGAGCTGTTTGAATCTACAAATACAAAAGCATTGTTAATGGTAATCAAGAAAGAGAAACCAATTACTGTTTCTAACATTTAATGTTTAAACAGTGGCATTTTGGATGGTATCAGATACAGAAATGACAAATTTGTTACAGTTTACAATACGTTTTCGAAAATCCCACCGTCAACCTCAATGCACTTTGCAACTCGCGTGCGAAGATCGCGTGTTATTCGTCTGAGTTGATCTTGACGTTTCTTTATGCGGGCAGCAGCATCCAAAATGCGCGCGAGCAATTCGTCTCGTATATCCACCTTTCTTTTGTAAACTTGACTTTTCATCCACCCCCACAAACAATAACGGAGAGAGGTCTGGAGACCTTGGTGGCCATCAATGATGTAGTCGAGACCACCAAGTCCGAGACTGAGACCGAGACCTGATCCTGTGAGACCAAGATCGAGACTGAGACCGAGACCTGATCCTGTGAGACCAAGATCAAAGGTTCGAGATCGAGATCTACCTTCCGAGATCGAGACCCTTAAAATTCGAGACCGAGATCGAGACCAAGCTCATGCCCTTTCAATTTGTTTTACACTACTATGGAAATTAGACTATGTTAAGTATATTAATAAACTAATAACTACTTTCTCAGATGTAGTGTGTTGAATGCAAAAAGTGTAGCCTATAAATTAACAAATGAATATATATATACGTACTTTTTATTTATTTACTTCTTTTAATCTGTTACAGAAGGTTTAATGAACGTACCCACTACCCAGTTTGACTTGTGCATTTATTTAAAGCATGATAGGTGCTCATTATACTTAAGGAACATCAGCATGCTCAGATCTGCTGAAGTTCGACTTCTGTGGGGCCTCATTATTATGCCTCCATGGCTAAATACACGCTCAATTGGAGCACACAAAATTTGCAAAATGCCATGTTTTTTTTTTTTGTGGCCATCACCTTTTCTAACATTGTCTTTGTGATTTTTATAGCCAAAAATTATAACGGCTGACCGATCAGACATATTTTAGTATGATTATTTACAAATCTATAAGTCAAACTGAATACACTACACAGTTAATAAAATGGAATACAAAACTAAACTACACACTGTCACTAACAGCACGTGCCAAAAACTGATTAGGAAACAAAATAAATTCAGCTTAAAGGGGAGGTGTGGCGTGATAAAAGTTCCGCCGTGACATCATTGATGACGTCATTTTTTAACATTTACAATTGGCAATTGCGATTTGTTCTACGAATCGGTACATTGTAAATATAAGTGATGTGAAGGGTTGTCGAGTATTTCTATGCTTTATTGAATTTATCGGTACTGTTTTCTTTATGCTGTATTTCTTGCATTATTTTTGTGTGAAGCATTTTATTTTTTCAAATACATATTGGATGGGAGGATAATCGTTTTTATCACGCCACAGAGGTTGACACGCCGTTTGGCAACACTAAGTGGCCCTATAATATATATAATTCTCTATTTAGTGTTTCCATTTTCAATAAAATTAATCTGACGGGGGCGGGGGGCAAATTTTTTTGTAGCGCTAACCTAAAAAAATCCAGACCCACACCCCCCCGCAAGACAAACGTGGCAACTCAAAACAGGGTGACTGATTAGTGAATACCTAGAGTCCCTTACTTTTACAAACTTTCATAAACATTCTGAATTGTGTCTGTTCAACCAAGCCACCATCATGAGTATGCCAATAACATGTATTTTTCATTACGGTCTCGAAAGGTCTCGGGGGAGAAAAACCGAGACCGAGAAAAACCGAGACCGAGATCTAAATAGCGGAGACCGAGATCGAGATCGAGATCTGCAAATTGGGTCTCGAGATCGGTCTCGAGACCTACATCACTGGTGGCCATTGAATGGGACCACCGCGACCGATCCATCGACCAGGGAAAGTTTGATTTAGATATTGCATCACCAGATGGGTAGAATGTGGAGAAGTTCCGTCATGCTGAAAGTACATACCAGCGCGTGTAGTCAAAGGAACATCCTCCAATAGACCTGGCAATTCATTTTGCAGAAATTCTAGGTAGCTTTGTCCTGTTAGGACGATTCTCTAAAGTAACAGGGCCAATAGGCTGATCATCGATGATACCGCACCACACATTGGCAGAGAAGCGATGTTGAAAATTTGTTTCCACAGTGGCATTTAGATTTTCGTCTGACCACCGATGAGAGTTACGAGTGTTGTTGATACCGTCACGGGTGAAAGTAGCTTCATCGGTGAACAGTATTAATCGAGGCAATCGGCGATTAGCATTTACCCAATGACAAAATTCCAGCCGCATGGCAGCGTCTCCTGGTTGAAGGTGTTGTACACGCTGTACATGATATGGATGCAAGCCTTCCTCACGTAATGTTCGCCATATACTCTTGTGTGTGGTACACTGAGACGTGTAGAAATTCTTTGTGAGCTAGTAGTAGGACTACGCTCTACCAACTGAAGAATGTTTTCCATTTCATCCACATCTTGTTGACCTTCACGTTCAGATGAAATATGAACGCTGGGAAGTGTACCAATCTCACGCAATGTGTTGAAAACCCTGGTAAACACTCTTCGATCCGGAATTCTGCGGTTCGGAAACCGTCGACGGTATTCTGCAACAGCAGCTGTTGCACTTCCATCGCAAAAACCGAAGACATACACCATATCTGCATATTCGGCATGTATGGAAAAACTATGCGCGCTTACAACATGGTATCGTATGTGATACCTTTACTTCATAATTAAATATAAATTATTAATTAATTGAATTAAATATCTATACAAAATTGCCTCGGAACTGACCCCTCTAAAATTTACACTGACACACACAGTGGCTAGGCTTAGCTCATTAGGCCTAACCCCAATTTCAACCATAACCCTACTATAGTTTTTTCATATGGTGGCTTATGTAACTGGGGAACCGATCCCTTTACCTTTACACTAGCCAAAAACAAAGGCTTGTTCATTTAACAGGCATAACTCATTTTAGGTCCTATAAAAATAGGCCCACAACATTAAGCCTATTTAATAGGTCCTACTCTTTAACTCAAAACAAAGCCTTGGTGATTTAACAGGCTTAACTCATTTTAGATCCTGCCTATTTAGTAGGCCCAACACAAGCCTATTTAGTAGGCCCAAATCACTTTACCTTAATTAATAGGCCTAACATACTCATACACAAAAGGCCTACTTCAAACACTACAATTTGCAATTAAATATACAAGAAGCCTACCTCACAAAGTAGGCCCTACTCTTTACACTCGAGGCCTATCCTAACTAAAAACACTAAATTTGTAATTCAACCTGTGGTGTGTTATAAAATTTATTTCAGCAATTTAACTTACTCAAAAGACCCTGTAACATCACAAAATATTCAACTCAGAACTGTAACATCACAAAATATTCAACTCGGAACTGTAACATCACAAAATATTCAACTCGGAACTGTAACATCACAAAATATTCAACTCGGAACTGTAACATCACAAAATATTCAACTCGGAACTGTAACATCACAAAATATTCAACTCGGAACTGTAACATCACAAAGACCTAAAGCAATTGCACGAATTCAAACCTACACCCACCTAATACACTATTCTAAGTCCTATTTGACACAGGCCTAACACATTCTAAGTCCTATTTGACACATAGGCCTAACACATTCTAAGTCCTATTTGACACATAGGCCTAACACATTCTAAGTCCAATTTGACACATAGGCCTAACACATTCTAAGTCCTATTTGACACATAGGCCTAACACATTCTAAGTCCTATTTGACATATAGGCGGCAGGCCTGACACATTCTACGTCCTATTTGACATATAGGCCTAACACATTCTAAGTCCTATTTGACATATAGGCCTAACACATTCTAAGTCCTATTTGACGTATAGGCGCGACCTATTCTAAGTCCTATTTGACGTATAGGCGCGACCTATTCTAAGTCCTATTTCACATATAAGTATAAAACAGACAGGGCTTGATATAAGGGTCTCAAATGCAACATTTGAGGATCTTTACTCAGCCAAATTGGTTAACCGAACACAAAACTCAAAAATAAAACCCTACAACAAAATATATTTACACACATACATACAGTATATAAATATACATACGACTCCAAACATCCAATTCTTCTTTTAAAGGAGAATCACTCAACAGATTTCATTAACAGACATATACAATTATACATTCCTTGCAAACAGATTGGATTCCTTCAAAACCCCAAACCTTCCAGACTTACCTGTAGGACACACAACATTTACTCAATTATAACTACAGGTATTGACTTCACTGGAGTGGTGAATCCAAGTTTTGAAGACCAACTGGATTCAGAGGAATGCAATACACACACACACACACACACACACACACACACACACACTGTACTCTTTCCATGTGTGTCAAACACAACAACCTGTCTGAACATAACCAAGGATCGGAGAGTAAAAGCTTTTCTTGCTGCGCTCTGGTTCTGTGCACATAATTTTGTGCCCAAAATTATATGGTTAGACAGTGGCACATACAAACAAACTACTCTACTCTAAAGGGTTTTATGGCTACTTTGGCCATAGCCCAAACTACTATTTCAAGGGGTTGATGGCCTACCTTGGCCATAGCCCAACAAATTCATCAAAAGGGCTGATGGCCTACCTTGGCCATAGCCCAACAAATTCATCAAAAGGGCTGATGGCCTACCTTGGCCATAGCCCAACAAATTCATCAAACGGCTGATGGCCTACCCTTGGCCATAGCCCAACAGATCATCAAAGGGCCTTGGCCTACCTTGGCCATAGCCCAACAAATTCATCAAACGGCTGATGGCCTCACTTGGCCATAGCCCAACCTGTTCAACAAGGGTCTTGTTGCCTCCCTTGGCCAGAGACCAAACAACAAGGGTCTTGTGGCCTCCCTTGGCCAGAGACCAAACAACAAGGGTCTTGTGGCCTCCCTTGGCCAGAGACCAAACAACAAGGGTCTTGTGGCCTCCCTTGGCCAGAGACCAAACAACAAGGGTCTTGTGGCCTCCCTTGGCCAGACCAAACAACAAGGGTCTTGTGGCCTCCCTTGGCCAGAGACCAAACAACAAGGGTCTTGTGGCCTCCCTTGGCCAGAGACCAAACAACAAGGGTCTTGTGGCCTCCCTTGGCCAGAGACCAAACAACAAGGGTCTTGTGGCCTCCCTTGGCCATGGACCAAACAAGGGTCTTGTGGCCTCCTTTGGCCATGGACCAAACAACAAGGGTCTTGTGGCCTCCCTTGGCCAGAGACCAAAAAACACAAAAACAGTACAGGATTCAAAGCCCCCAAGCCCTCCAGATCTACCTGTGGAGGAGTAACATTTACTCCACTAAAACTACGGGTATTGACTAGTCTGAAGTGGTAGGTGGTTTGAATACAGTACAAACTCTTTTAACCAAACAACACAACATGAAAGTACAGTACATTTCAATTAACTCACCAACCTAGAAGTCACTTTAAAACATAAATCGTTAAAACAAAACAAAACATGACAAAACTCCAAAACCACGTCAGTAAACCAGCATTTATAAAATTTACACAGATAACACTGTGTAACACTGATTCTGTTTATATACAGGGTGGGCCGTAAGTTTCCATACATAGGAAAAATAAACATTTTTTTATGGACAACCATTTTTATTTATATAATATGCTCTACATGGTTGCCATTGTTTTGAAAACACATTTCAATACGTGTTCCCCACTGTTGATGAACACGCATTAGCACAGTTGACGTTATGCTTGTAATGGCGTTGGTGATACGTTCCTTTAGATGATTTATGTCTCGTATCTTTTCCTGATACACCATGGCCTTCAAGTGCCCCCAAAGATAGAAATCAAGGGGGGTGAGATCTGGGGATCTGGGAGGCCACTCCACAGGACCACGCCGACCAATCCAAGCATCCGGAAACTGCTGATCCAAATACCGACGCACGTATTTAAATTTTCCTATGTATGGAAACTTACGGCCCACCCTGTAGAATTTTTTATGTTTTTATATGCATTTGTGGGCGCTGAGTCCAAATCTGGCCTTGGTTTGTGTGTATCGTCAATGTTTTCAGAGATAATCAATTTTTCATGTTTTACCAGTTTACCAGTATAATGTTATTATGGGCGCAGCAATATCAGAATAATCAGGAATTGTTGAGAACAATCGGGATGTTCGTTGACAGCTTCTTGCTCTAGAAATTGCTTGAAACTTCCACTGTGCTATATAAAGAAGAGCGCAGAGTCTGAGAAGTCAGTAAGTGTGAGCACACAAAGAAAGCAGGTTGTTTGTCTGATGGTTACCAGCACTGCGGTACTGTGTTTCTGTGCTTCTCTGTGCTGACGATTTGAGTGTTATCGATCCTTTTTTATTGCGAACATTATTTCAGTGTTGTAAATACATCTTTTTTCTGGAATCTGTAATCTGTTGCAGATTTAATGACTCTTCTCTCTATATCTGCAGGTTATGATTAATGTAGTACAGTTTGGTAAAGAGAATGGCAACTAGAGCTTGTAAACACTCGCCGGATATATTCTGCTAAGTTTGTGGGTATTACATAGGCCCCAAGCAAGTATCGCACAAGATTGTGAAAGGCACCAAGTTCTGGATCGTGTATCAGCTCTATTTTGGTATGCCTATGGGTGACCAAGATAAGCCCTGGGCACCCCATGTGATCTGTGGAAGCTGCCGCTCCACACTTGAAGGGTGGCTGTGGGGAGTACGCAAGGCAATGCCCTTTGCAGTACCAAGAATATGGAGAGAACCAAAGAGCCATCACGACGATTGCTACTACTGCATGGTAGATGTTTCTAAGTACAGGAAAGTTAAAGGAAGGCAGACTCTTCAGTATCCAAGCATAGCGTCGTCCATAGCTCCTGTACCACATGGCGAAGGTCTTCCAATACCACATCCACCAGAACAGGTATCTATCCAGTACTTTACCTTCTGTATTTACAGACTGTGGGTCATTATGTGTCAATTTTTCTTAGTGCTGATGCTCTTCTACATATATAGCTATGCCTATATTTTGTTTCTTTGCTTTGCAGGTTGAAAATGAGGATGCAGCTAACTCATCTGAGATATCGGCTGGTGAGGACAGTCATGATGAAGAATATACAGTAACTTTCAGTACAAACCCTCACTTTCCAAATCAGAGGGAATTGGACGACTTAATTAGAGATTTGGGTCTGACGAAATCAGGGTCTGAGGGTCTGAGCTTCTGACCTCCAGACTCAGAGTGGAATTTGCTTGGAGAAGACTGCAAGAGCACTGTATACCGAAAGCGGCATGAAGAGTTTGCAAGGTTCTACGATGTCAATGGCTCTCTCTGTTATTTATTACTTCGACTTTTGTTCCTACTGTGTAGCCACCGTCGTCCTTAGCAAGAATTATACCTATTATATTACGAGGATCACCTTTACTACGATCAAATTGAGATACTGTAACTACTACATTATAACCAACGTCGACCACTGGCAACGTTTTTTTTTACTTCGCGTCAACATTTTTTCTGCTTGTAGCACTGTCCTCATGAGCTTTTTGCCGTGCGAGTACAGCAGGGTGTACACTGTACAGCAGCATCGTCTTGTGATACGTCCTTAGGTGATACTTGCAGCACGGCTGTTTCATGCGCAGGCGAGTGGTCTGGCTGTAGCGGTGGTAGTGTGGGTGTTTCAGCAACATTTGTCTTGTAATACTTGCTGCACGGCTGGTTCATGCGCAGGCGAGTGGTCTGGCTCCAGCGGTGATGGTACAGGTGTTTCAGCAGCATTTTCTTGTGCTGGCAATGTTTAGGCGTTGCAAATGGGCAACTTACTGCCCGTTACATGAAATGGGCATTTATATTGCCCAGTTCGTGAAATTGGCGGGATTTTGCTTGCCCATTTTGTAGAATTGTATAAGATTTTAAAGGTCATACACGTGATTGCCCATTTCACGAACTGGGCAATATAAATGCCCATTTCATGTAATGGTCAGCAAGTTGCCCATTTCATGAAATGGGCAATTATATTGCCCAGTTCATGAATTGGGCAATTACACAAACCGGGCGTAACATATATATACGGCATGAGAAGGTGCCCCCTCAAAAGGGCATTCGATTCCGCTCGTATGTAGGAGAATTACGAGTTCTAATCGAGAACCTTGGTGTAGTGGTTATCATATCCGACTGGCAATTGGATGATCCAGGGTTCGATTTCCGGGAGGTGCCTCATTTTTCATTGCTCGTTTTCTCACCTCTGCTAAACAAGCGTCGTTTTAGATAGATAGATAGATAGATAGATAGATAGATAGATAGATAGATAGATAGATATAGATATATATACTAGGGCTACGTCGTGGCCGATGTCGTAACACCGCTTCCCGGAGATCAGCGAAGTTAAGCGACATTGGGTCTGGGTAGTAGTTGGATGGGAGACCGTCCTCTGCGCCCAGATTATGTAGCGACCCGTGGTTTGGATCCCACGTAAAGCTGTAGGTCCCCTCCGTCATATGACCTTAGATGTTGCGAAGGAGGTCAAACAACCGCAATAAAAAAAATATATATATATATATATACTACCAGTCAAAAGTTTAAGTACACCCTGAAATATTCATAACTTTCAAATTTTGTTTAAAGTTTTTTATTTATTAACTAAGTTATCATGACAAATTCATAAGTACAAACATGGGAACTTAAATAACAACAAATCAGGACAATTTACCAAAAGCAAAGTCTAAATTTTAGATTCATCAAAATAGCCTCCTCTAGCAGCAATTACAGCAGAACAAATTCGAGGCATGCGCTCAACAAGAGAAAGAAGATAGTCTGGTGAAAGCTGCTGCCAGCACTCTTGTAAGAGTTCCCAAAGCTTCTGAGCACTGGATGGCTGCTTGGCTTTCATCGTCGATCCAGTTCATCCCACACTAGCTCGATGGGGTTCAGATCCGGGGACTGTGTTGGCCATTCCATAACTGTGAGCTGACGTTGCCGTTCTTTCTGCTTCAGGTAATTTTGACACAGCTAGGAAGTGTGTTTAGGATCGTTGTCTTACTGCATTATGAACTGTTGGCCAACTAGTCGCAGTCCAGATGGGATGGCATGGCGCTGTAGAATGCTGTGATAGCCATTTTGGTTCAGTATTCCAGTGACTTTGTGGAGATCTCCAACTTGCTCCCCTGCAAAACATCCCCAGACCATCACACTTGCTCCCCTACAAAACATCCCCAGACCATCACACTTGCTCCCCTGCAAAACATCCCCAGACCATCACACTTGCTCCCCTGCAAAACATCCCCCAGACCATCACACTTTCTCCACCGTGCTTCACTGTTGGCACAACACACTGCTGCGTCATTCTTTCACCCGCTCTGCGCCGCACAAATACCGTACTCTGCGTTTGGATCCAAAAACTTCGAACTTTGATTCGTCAGTCCAAAGGACAAATTTCCACTGCTCAACAGTCCATTTTTGGTAGTTTTTAGCCCAGACTATCTTTTCTTTTTGTTCTGGACTCTCAGCATTGGTTTCTTTGCTGCAGTTCGTCCTTTCAATTCTGCCTCTCTTAGTCTTCTCTTAACAGTTAATGTTGAAACTGTTGTACTTCTGGAGTTGTTCAACTGGGATTTGATTTCAGGTGCTGTGAGGCGTCTGTTGCGCAGACTGGTGACTCGGATATACTTGTCCTCTGAGTCTGTTGTGGCTCTTGGTCGCCCTGACCTTTTTCTGTCCTTATTTTGACCAGTTTCTTCGTACCGTTTAATGGCACAAGCAACCGCATTCACAAAAACTTTTAATTTTTTTGCAATTTGCCTCAGTGATTGGCCCTCATTTCTGAAAGTTATAATCGACTGTCTTTTTTCTGTTGTTAACCGAGCTTTGGCACCCATTTTTGCTTTTTGAAACAGAAATATACCTTAAACTACACAGTTAGCTCCTCTACAAGGATTTTATATGTAAAGACCTGCAGCGCATGTTAATAACTGAACACATGTATTAATATACTCCTGAAGAAACACACTACCCCAGTAAAGACTTTTAAACTGTTTGGACCTTTGTGCAGAGCTAATGGCATTAATTTTAGGTTGCATGCTAGACGTAAATTAACACATTTTGAAGGCTATTTTGAAGAAGCTTCTGTGTTACAACACACTGCATAGGGCAGATGCACTAAGCATACAATATGAAAGCCAGGTAAGAAAATTCATCTCTAGTACCTGTTAAGTTTACATTTGAAATTTATGTCATAAGCTAAGCAGCAAAACATTGGAAATTAGTACATCAGTTTACAGGAAACCCACTTTTACTGGTTTGGGCATGAATTTCTTTAGTTTTACTGATTTTAACTATAAGATGTGTATTAAAACTCTCTTGTTCAGAGGATATAATTTGACCTCTAGTTTTACCTTACTAAACGATGAATTTAAGATCATATTTTACCAATAATAGTTTTCCTGTTCAATATGTAGATAAACTAATAAGATCTTTCTTAAATAATGTTTATAGCCCTCAACTTTCCTGTATTTCAGTGCCTAAAGATATAAAATATTTCCTGGTACCTGAAATGGGTCCCATGAATAAAGAATTTAAACTTAAATTTACAAAGTTGTTAAGAAAATTTTTCTATCATACTGATTTTCGCATTATATTTATTAACAAAATGTCTTTAGGTAGCTTTTTCTCAGCGAAGGATCGAACTCCTGATTCGTTGCGTAGCGGTGTTGTATATTTATTTACCTGCCCAAGGTGTCTCCTTGGTACTTACATTGGCAGCACCGTGCGCTCCCTCAGGACTAGATTTTATTCGCATATGGGAATAAGTTGCCGAACAGGTAAAATTTTAAATAAAAAAAAAGCCTCCAGTATTCGGGAACACAGTATAAAATGTAAAACTGATGTCACTTTAGATAATTTTAAAATTCTCGGTTGTAATTCTTGTCCTAACTCACTTAGAATTTTGGAATCTCTTTATATTAAAACATTGACCCCTTCTCTAAACGTGGATTCCTCAGCTGTCCCTCTAAATTTTTTATAAACCCCCCTCCCCAACTTTTTATAATCCCCCCTCCCCTAACTTATAACTCCAACCGCCCAACCCATAGCTTGTTTCCTGTTTTGTTTTGTTTTAAATTACTCGTGCCTCGGAACGAGCATTGAAAGGTTCGTAGTGTTAATTATTCCATTGTATTAGTGTTAATTATTCCAGTGTACTAATTTCAAATTTACTATATGTAATTTAAAAATAGCTTTTAAATTTCTTGTAATTTTATATGTAAATTTTTATAACTTTGAATTTAACCCTCTTCTTTTAGTCTTTTTATAGAAATTATTTTGTCTTGTTCACATTTAATTATTGATTCTAATTTCATATTGTTATTATCTAGCCTGATGATGAGCGTATTGCTCGAAACGTTGCGCATTAAAGAAGACTTTTCATGGCATTTACATTCCTCCTTGTCATTGGATTTCTCCTAAATATTAAATTGAAGCTTTGTAGAAGCAAACCGCATGACTATATATATATATATATATATATATATATATATATATATATATATATATATATATATATATCCCTAGCACCCAAGGATGATGGGGCTCGACCCTGCAGTCCTTGTCATCCTTGGTCTTTTTCCACTTCGACTGTCCCCTCCACCCTTTCTTTTTCCTCTGTCTTTCCTCTCCCTTTTTCTTTGTTTTTCCGCTGAGATATGCCCTTTTAAATAGAGGCGAATCGGTTCTTCCTGAACTTAAAAAAAAAAAATATATATATATATTTATATATATATATATATATATATATTATATATATATATATATTATATATATATATATATAGCGCCTCGGTGGTGTAGTGGTTAGCGTCGCTGACTACGAATCCATCGGCCCCGGGTTCGAGACCCAACGGCAGCCGGCGCGCAGCAAAACCCAGCTGTTCATCCTTCCACACAATAAAGAAAGTGGTTGGTAGATAAATGGGTACCCTAAGTGGCCTAGTGGTTAAGACGCTGGGCTGCTGATGAGGCGTGGTTCGGATTCCACGTTAAACTGTAGGTCTAAGGTGGAGTGAAAAGCTTGACCTTCGTCAGAATGAACAATTCGGGCGGAAGCTAACCAAAGGTGTGTATATATATATGTGTATATATATATGTGTATATATATATATGTGTGTGTATATATATATATATATATATATATATATATATATATATATATATATATATATATTAGTGTGTCCCAATTTTTTTTGTTCCTGAAGTTTGTCATGCACACACCCTAATTTCTTCCACTCGTGAAAACATGCCAGCAAGATGAATTTCATTCGTGTTCTTTAATTTTAAGGGTCCCCTCAAACCATGTGTTACTATTGCTGAACGGCTACTCTCTACCTTATACTAATTGTAGCATATTTCTTTTCAGGTTATGGATACAAGAAAGCAGGAGACTGTGTGGTTGGTGGGGGTGTTGCGAAATGAACCCCTGGAAACGCTGTGTCAACTCCCGACAGTGTGAGATGTTCTTCGACGTCTGTTGTTCTTCACTCGGAAGAAAAAAATGTCCACGGCGGAAGCTGCCAATGTGGTAGCTGATGAGGTTATGGCGGTGTGGGCTCGGGCATCTATTCCGACCTCCCACAAGCCCAAGTGCGTCGAGAGGATCAAGGCCCTCTCCACGGACTACGAGAAGGTTGCCAGAAACCGAAACCGTGGGGGAGAGAAGCAACTGGAGCGGGAAAAGGGATTCCAAGCCAACCTGAATACACTGTTCGAAACAGCTCATGCCAACGCCATGAAACTCATCAAAGTCCCCGAAGATCGAGACTTTCTGAATGACCAGCAAACCGTGCGGAAGATGTACATCGGAGGAGAGGACCTGGAGTTTGCTCGCAGGGCAGCGGAGCGGGAGAAACGCCGAGCAGCTGAAGAGAAGAGGAAGAAGAAAAGCCGCGAAGAGATGGACTCACTGCAAGCAAAAGGAACGGTGAAAAGTGGTTCTTCTTCTTCTTCGGAGTCCATGGCCGAAGCATCCAATGATGATGTCCAATATTCCTCTCCTGGTCCTTTGGCTCCTCGACCCGCTCCCAAGGATTGCCAAGTGTCGGCAAGGAGGATCATCCAATATCCCAATTTTGCTGCAGCCCTGGATCGAACTGGAACCTCAGTACGCCAAGCGATGCACATTGTGGCTCCAGCACTCGCTGCCGCGGGAGTTGAGTTTTCCTCGGTCACCTTGTCCAAATCAAGTCTTCACCGTTCACGGCAGAAGTCCAGGAAGAACTTGGCAGCCGGAATCAAGACCGAGTTCAATCCTGATACGCCGCTTGTCGTCCACTTTGATGGCAAACTCCTCCCTGATTCGGATGGAGGGAAATCGGATCGCATACCAGTGCTGGTCAGCGGGAAGAATCTTGAGAAGTTGTTGGCGATCCCAAAAATCCCTGACAGCACGGGACAGCGGATGGCTGGAGCTGTTCTGAAGGTGCTGGACGATTGGCCGCAAGTTCAACCATGGATTGCCGGTCTCTGCTTCGACACAACAGCGGCGAATACCGGTATTCACAGCGGCGCTTGTACGATTATCCAGGACCAAATGGACCGCCGCGTTCTTTTCCTGGCTTGCAGACACCACATGATGGAATTGGTAATCACCTCAGTCTTTGACCTGTTCTTCAGGTCTTCTGGCCCCGAAATTGCGCTGTTCGCTCGCTTCAAATCCCAATGGGAGTTCATCGACCAGAAGCAGGCTTCTCCGTTCAACGGCGATGGCCCAAGCGACATCCTTTCGGAATGGGTGGCGTTCAAAAAAGAGCAGATTGTCCACTTCATTGAAGACCAGCTTGAAGTTGGCCACCCAAGAGACGATTACCGGGAGTTCCTGATCCTCACTCTGGTCTTCCTCGATGGTCATGGCAAACGAGATCTCCGGTACAATCGTCCTGGAGCATACCACCGGGACAGGTGGATGGCCAAAGGCATTTACTGTCTTAAGATGTTCATCTTCCGAAACCAATTCCACCTGACCGCTCACGAGGTCCGGTCACTACGCAGGATAAACGTCTTTGCCGTCACCATCTACCTCCAGAGGTGGTTCAAGGCTCCATTGACGGCGGACGCGCCCGTCAATGACCTGGAGCTGTTGGAGGACCTAGAGCGGTACAAGGCGGTGGATCATGATGTAGGTACTGCCGCATTGACGAAATTCCGGGGCCACCTCTGGTACCTAAGCGAAGATTTAGCCGGACTCGCTATGTTCTCCTCCAAAACCACCGATGCAGAGAAGACGGCCATGCTCCAAAACCTGCACAAGAAGACCGAAAACCCAAAAGATCTGCGTCGGCTGGAGGGAAAGTGTGTCTTGACCGTGAGACGGTCGGATTTGAGCACCTTGGTCACGAAAAGGACTCAAAACCTTTTTCATTGCCTGAAGCTGCCGGTTCCAAAAAACCCCAAAGATCTCGAAGGATGTGCACCATCGTTGAAGTCTGTGAACGACGCGGCAGAACGGGCGGTGAAACTGGCGGAAGATTTCAACGAGGGCCTGACAAAAAACGAGGAGGAACGGCAGCTCGTGTACCAAGTCGTCGAATACCACCGCCAGCAGTTCCCCTCAGCAGACAAAAAGATCCTCTGTCCCCCGAAATGAAATGTGCCATTAGGAAGAATTTCCATTTCCTTTAATTTAGTCATTAGAAAGAATTTACATTTCATTCTTCCATTGTAGAATGATTAATGCTGAGCATTTACGTTTGTTCATATAGGGTCGAATAAACAAGGTCAATGAGGGGCCCCTTCCCCTCCTAATAGGCCAATGAAATTTCGCCCATTTTTTCCTTTCTTCAAGTGTAATTAATTAAAGGGGTGTGCGATTTGACTCTTGCAAATTTTTATTTTCACATGTGAGGCTGGGACACCCTAATATATATATATATATATATATATATATATATATATATATATATATAATAGCTTTTTTGTAAGCTGCAAAGTAACTTTATAGATACAAAACTGCATCAAGGCTTAATATACAAATTTGTTGAAGTACAGTACCCACAGAAGTTACTTGAAACCTTGTCTTAGCTTACTTAGAGCACAAAAGGTCAACTTAGCTCACTTGAGCATAAAAAGGCAAGAATCCTTCAATGAAGTAAATTTAGAATACTTACTCATGAAAGAGGATATTCGAAGTAGGATTAACAGGAAAGGTAGTTTCATCAATAACTGCATTATAGTGAGAACAACGTTCCTCATACCCTGAGTCATGAGCAGCCAAATGGGAGTTAACATTGCATAAAGAGCATCCATACAAGGAAAATCTCACCGACACACCACCCTTATTTCCCTGAAAGATTTTATTTTTATTTACATCTCTTTTTAGGGTACAGTTAGTGAATGAACATCATCTCTAATTTGATAAAAGATAAATAATGAGAGTATTATTTTAACAGCATGATCATAATAAAATCTTTTAAGTACTAGACAGAGCTTATTAATAAGTTAATTAACTCCATCATAATATATAATGTTGGACTAAGTGAATTTGAAAGTCCAAACCTACTAAATCAGCAAAAGTTTGACAGTGATGATTAACTTTTTGAAGTTTTTTTTTTAAAAGAAATTTTTAGTTAAAATTGGGTGAACCACTAAAACTGAACTTAAACTCTAACCCAAAATCCTCCAAAGCCTGTTCGTGTGACAGCTGTGTGAATGTCTCTTAAATGAGGTAAGTGATGACGCAACACAAAAATCGATGTCACTATGCCCTGCAGTCTCTCTCCTGTTATTCTTATATAGTCAAAAGGAGCAAGAACTTCTCGGAAAGCTGTAGTCCAAGGTTCCTCAAATAAAGTATCCATAATGAAATTTTGAGGTTGGGATCTCACTTCTTGTAAGCTAAAATTAAAATATTCAAAATGTTAACAGTGATTACTTAAAATATTAAAACTACAGAGAGATCAGAATGACAAGTAAAAATGACCTACCATTTAAAGGTGGCCATTTTTTATAACAAACTTAGCACAAGACAATAAAAATATGGGCCCTTTGCCTCATGAAAAGCAACAACAACACTGCACATTGTCTTTAGGTCTACCAAATTTTGCTATCTTTATTTTATAGTAGTACTCAACCAATGAACATCTACATTGTACAGGTATAGCCAAAAAATTTGAAACCCTTAAAAACTTTTTAAAATTAGAGAGGCATTAAGAGAATTATAACGTCACTGTTTTTTGAGTAGTGACAATGAATTCAGCAACAATTGTTAACATTTGTGAACTCCTCAGAAAGATTTGGTGGAATTATTATTATTATTATTTGTTATATTAATTTTAACATGTCTTACTTCTTCAATTTTTGCAGTGTCTTGGCAAGTTTATTTAAACTAAGAAACAGTATGACCCCCAATACATCAACAGCTCATCAACAGTAGCATGTAGGTTTCATTTGACTTTATCAGCCAAACTTAAAAAGTTTTAAGGTGATACAGTGTTGCATCACCCTGGAAATTTTTAAGTTACTATCATATATATATATATATATATATATATATATATATATATCGATGAATCAGTACAGAATTTAAATTCTGTACTGATTCATCCATCGATTTGTTGTATCTGGTATTCCATACATTAAAACCAAGCTCACCCTCTCCTCTATTGTTAATTTTGCAGCCATCCACTACCTAAAAGAAAAAACATAATATAATCAACACAAAATTCATATGATGTGCAACTTTTGTGCCACCCTGTATATATATACCTAAGGAAGGATAGATATACAGGGTGTTTCATAACACGTGGGACGCACTTTCAGGATGGACTCAGGACCTGAAAACAATGAAAAAGGTTTATATAAACATATGCCCAAAATCGCTTTGTTTCCGAGTTACAACCCATTGTGTGTTCCAGCAAGTATCCGCCTTACCTTTAAAGGAAATGCTCAAAATGACTGCCTTGTGCTTGAATACACACCTGAACACGACTCGTCATAGACTGCCTGACGCATTCAAACATTCCAGGTATTGCTTGGATTTTCTGGCATCCTTGTTCTACACGTTGGCGATAGTGGGGTCGATTAATACAAAAATACACCCAAATCATTCAGATCTGGCAGAAAGTGTGAAATTTGGCACAAGTTACCTTTTGACATATAGAAACATTTCCAGGATGGGGACACACTGGGACCTCACTCTGGTGGCCATTTTAAGCAAATTCAAAATGGCTGCCTGGATTCACAGCCAAAACCATAAAATGCCATATCTCAGGAATTACTGGGCCAATTTTGAGCAAATTGTCATCATTTCATTATTTTAGTTAAAAAAATCATAAAAGATGGTGTTGTGTGGGCCCTTTCACAAGCATTATTCAGGCTTAGTAAGTTAGTTGCCATTATGCTTCAGTCAGTGAATGGTGAAATTTCTGTTGCAGTGTTTTATCAATTTTGAATGGTTTTAGAGTACAGGTAAGTGATTTTATTACCAAAACACAAAATAATAGAGTGCAGTGTGCATTATAATGTGTAATATAGTATTCAGTACTAAAATTTAGGGCAATTATTGTTCAAACCCAATGTTATGTAACTGTGTGGCTATGGTGAATGTCAAGGTAAAAATCACAGCGTCATTTGTACTTCTGCTGCAATATGAAATTACCCTAAGAAACATATTTAAAAGTTATATATATATATATACAGGGTGTCCCAAAAAAAACTATATACTCTTTATAGCATCATATATTTTATAATTTAAAAAAAAAAAACAATATATTGTTATAGCAATTGCCAATGAAGGTAAATTAGTAATCTAAGTGATCAAAATGTTATAGCGAGTTGTTTGCATATAAAATTTAATTAACTATGCCAAGTGCTCAAAATGTTCTCCGGCGGCATGAATGTACTTTTGAATGCGTTGACTAACTGATTCGCAGACATGGACTAATGTGGATGCTGTGATGGTCCCGCACTTTTCCCTAATTGCATCCTTAAGGTGTTCGAGTGTTGCAGGTCTTGTACCATAAACTGTATCCTTCAGGTAGCCCCACAAGTAAAAATCAAGTGGAGTCAAGTCCGGTGAACATGGAGGATACTCAACGCTTCTTCTTCGTCCTATCCAGGGCTGTGGAGCTGGCACCAAAATCTTAAGCTCCGGCTACAGCATTTTCAAATTTCTGGCTCCAACTCTGGCTCCGGCTCCAGCATTTTTTTATGCCCAGCTCCGGCTCCGGCTCCAGCTCCTCTCACCATATATTAATGATTGATAAATCTCTTGAAATTGTACCTTGCTACTCATAGGCCATAGCAGGCAGCCACACAAAACATTTCATCACCATCACATGATTCATCAGGCTACTTTTTAAAATTTAGACCAAAGCCTGTTGCAGCTATTAATCTAAATTCTAATGACTATAGCTATGCCTTTGTGGCTTTTTTTTATCATTTATTAATAATAATATTACCTACACCTTTCATGACAAAAAAAAAACGTTTTACAAAAAGACAAAAAAAAAACCTTATTCGTTTGTATTATAGAATGTTTATTTGGAAAATGTAGCCTTTTAAAAAAATTAAAATAATTTTTATTACTTTTTATACATCATTACATGCCTGTCCTCAGAAATAAAATGGCTTCTGCTAAGTCATCCTTCATTGATGCTCTTAAATCAGATTTCACTATTCTCAGTGCTGAAAAGAGGCGTTCTACACTGACTTGTGTGGGTGGTAGAGCTGATACAATACTAGCTACATTCCTTATAATCTTTGGATATAAGGGTATGACATCGTCAACTGTCAGTTTAGAGGAGCAGTTGTATTTTTCTACTTCCTTTAATTCAGCATAGAATTCTTGCTTGAATTTGGTTATTTTCATCTGTGGAGGATTCTTTAATTCTACTTTGAGACGTTTTGCATTTGATCTATCTATTCTGTCCAAATATTTTGTGAAATCTTCCTCATCATTTGAAGAGGATGATTGGTTGGTAATGCTGCTATCTTCTTCATTCTGGGCGTCTGGTTTTTCAGATACCAGCTTTTCCATGCGCAATGCAATGTCATAGAGGGCCTCTTTTCCTTTAGCTTTTTGATCTTCATTTAATAGAACTCTGTTCATTGGGTCTATGTAAACAGCAGCTAATACAATTGCATTTTCTAATAGTAATACCTCTCTTTTCTTCATCGAAGAAACAATTCCCTCAGCAAGTAGTCCTCCTGTTTGATTGAGACGAAATATTAATTCTTTCCATGCCAACAAGAATTCACCAGAAGTTAATTCTTCTGTTTGAAACTTTTTAGTGACAGCAAAAGGGTAACGAAGCAGAACTTCTAATTGGGTCAATTGCATCCATTCATTTTCAGTTAATGAGACATTTTGATTTGTCAGGTCTTCAAGATGTGGTTTCAGATCAAGCAAATGCTTAATCATCAAATAGGTGCTGCCCCACCGAGTATCTTGATCTAAAATAGCTCCCATACCTGAATGTTTCTTCACAATGGAGTCTATTTTTGGTGTTCTGGCTGCAGTGGCTACCTGTCTGAACTTGCTGATCATAGTTGCTACATGTCGTTCTTTTAATCCATCCCTTATCGCTAACTGCAATGTATGCACAACACAGCGCATGTGTTGAATATGAGATAGCATAGTGGCTTCTTCAGCAATATCATCTAGAACTTCATCATCTTGTTCTGTCACTATCATTTCATTTGCAGAATCAATTTCAGAAATGTCATCTTCATTTTCCATTATTTCCTTAGTAACTGTCCCTCTATTTAGTTTTTCAATAGTGCTTAGCATATTCGAAGTATTGTCAGTGACAATACATAGAACTTGTTCTTTTTTTATTTTAAAATCTTGTAAGATAGTTTCGACTAACTTAGAAAGATATTCACTGGTGTGATGTGCATGTGTATTCCTTACTGCCAGTGTCCGAGTCACCTTTTTATTGTTGTCATCTATATATCTCACATTAATGGCAAAATAATTAACTCTATGGCGAGTGCATCCATCCATTTTGAGGAACACAAAGCGCTCCTTAAGAGTTCTTTGAAGTTCCTCCTTTTTGTGTGTGGCATCTTCAATCACAATCTTTCTAATGCTATTTATATCCAAAGAAACTTGGAGTTTACTGGCCATTTCTCCATTAAGACCTAAAAAAGCTGGTGTTGAGAAAAAAGATAAAGGTATACTATTTTTTACCACCATTTCTATGATGTACTTCTTGAATTTATCTGAGGTCATATTTACAGTAACTTTATTACTAGGAAAGAAACTTGTTAATGGTGACATTTGCAATTGTCCCCCAGGACAAATTTTACTTTTAGTTGAGGTGGATGCTTGACTTGCTTCACTGTCTTTCTTATTAACAATTTCTAAAATTTTTGGATGAAATCGTTCTAGATGTCTTTTTAAATTTGATGTCTTGCCAGTCTGGGTTGGTACTTTTGTATCATAGCTTGTACAAGAACTAATTTTAGTTTCACATAATTGTTCATCATTATTTTCTTTTTACAGTGACAAATGAAATATTTTCCATCTGTAGAAACTGTGAAGTATTCAAATAATGCGGACTTTGTTTGACTTTGAGATCTAGTTGTCATTATGAAAGGGCTCAAAAAAAGAAGAATGAAACTTAATATTTTCAATTTTTAAAAATTAAGCTTACTAGTTTAAGTTTCTAAAAATTAACACATTTCCTGAAAAAAATTAAGTCCAATTAGAAATCATTCAAAATAAAAAAAAAAAATAGCATAAAAAAGTTTGTATCTAAATATGAACTCTTTGTGTTGGGCTGGAGCCGGAGCTGACACATTTTTTATCAGCTCCAGCTCCACTCACCAAAATTGCTTCAAGCTCCAGCTCCTGGCTTCGGCTCCAGCTCCAGCTCCACAGCCCTGGTCCTATCCAACAGTTGGGCAACGTTTCATCGAGGTACCTTCTGACATCACAATGATAATGAGGGGAGGCTCCATCTTGTTGAAAGTAAAAGTCGTCGTTTCCAAACAACTTCCGAACTGCAGGTATAATTTCTGTCCACAGCATGTCGAGATATGCAGCACCAGTAACTGTCCCATTAAAGAAAAATGGTCCAACCAAACCCCTGGATGATAAACCACACCATGCTGTTAATCCTGGTAAATTAACATGTTTATCCACATAAACGTGTGGATTATCAAGTGACCAGTACCTGCAGTTGTGTCGATTTACTGTGCCATTCAGCTTGAAGGTAGCTTCATCAGACCACACGATTTTGTTGTATTGAAAGTGCATTCATGCCGCCAGAGAACATTTTGAGCACTTGGCGTAGTTAATTAAATTTTATATGCAAACAACTCGCTATAACATTTTGATCACTTAGATTACTAATTTACCTTTCATTGGCAATTGCTATAACAATACAGGGCGTCCCAAAAAAATGTATACACACTTTAAATACTTATAAAGGCAGTGTTTATTAAAATACATTTCATTTTCAAAATGTAATAGAATCTACAGACATTATTTAATTGTTTTGTCAACGCCTGTTTTCAAACTGACGTCCGTTCTGGTCCAGGCACTGCTGATAACGCGAAGCAATGGAATCGCAAACATCACGAAACATTTCATTTGGTATTTGTGTGCATTCTCGTTCAATGGCTGCTCTCAATTCAGTGACTGTTGCAGGTTTTATAGCGTAAACTTTGTCTTTTAAGTATCCCCATAAAAAAAAGTCTAGTGGTGTGAGGTCTGGTGAACGCGGAGGGTATTCTACGAAACCCCTTCGTCCAATCCACATCCACATCGTGCCAAGTACCACTCGCAATACTCCACTCTTCGGTCCGGATCATCTTCATTAATAGCATGGACTAATCTTGGAATGTAACTTTTCCATTGACAGCGCTTCAAAATGCATTGGACAGACGATTCTGAAATTCCTACCTCACGACTCGCTTGCGCACAGATTTTCTTGGACTTTGGTGATACGTTTCCAGTACTCTTTCTTGCTTTGTGGGGCTTGTCGATGTCCGTGGTCTTCCGGAACGCTTCTTGTGGACATTCTGAACAGTTCCATCAGCTTCAAACTTATCTCTAATTCGAGTGATGGTAAGTTGCGTTGGTGGATCTGTTTGAAACTCCCTCCTAAACTAAATATATAATGCTATAAAGAGTATATAGTTTTTTTTGGGACACCCTATATATATATATATATATATATATATATATATATATATATATATATATATTAGTGATGGATCGAATAACCGCAACCGCAACCGCACTACAACCCGCACAAAAATTCACAACCGCAACTGTAACCGCAACCGCCGTTCCATAAGTGCGGTTGCGGTTGTAAAAGCTTAGTTAATTTTAATTTTAGGTTAATTAGAAATATTTCTTTTTTTAAAAAGAAAATGATGGGTCTCCTTATGCGTGCTTAAACGTGACATCATACGGCTGCCGTAGTAAAATTGGTTTAAACTGCGCTCTAAGTTATTACTCTGTGAGCTCCATGAAGTAACATTTATTTTTATTTAATTTTCTTCAAACTAAAATCACCTTTAGTACAATAGTCAATAAAGCTTATTCCTGCTCGACGGACCTCTCGGGTTCGTGTAACTTGGTCAATGGCCTTGGTTGGCCAAAGGGGTGGTTTCTCGAACATGACTCCCCCCAAAAGGGGGTAAAGAAGTGGTCTATGTTAAAACGGATCTGCACAGTCTCAACTCGCTGCTAGTTGACAACATCAGTCCTCGTTCTGCTTTGATTGTTATCGGTGTAATGTTATGAGCTCTTCATATCTACAACAGTTTTTCATATTGTGTAATGTTTAGTTTATTGAATAACGATACAACTGTGATTGCATTATTGCTCTTAACTGTTACTGTATTGTAATTACTGACAGTGATAACTGATAAGTACTTATTTTTTATTTTTCATGTTCACAGATTTTAAATTAAGATTTGAAACATTATATTAACAGAAATGGAGACCAGTGTGTGGTGGAAATATTTTAGTAAGGAATCCACTGATACTGCAAAATGTGATCTTTGTAATAAACTATATTCTCGCAAGGGACGTAGTACAACTAATCTTAAAAATCATATGAAGTCAATGCACAAAGAAGAATATGAACAATTAACTAATGAACAAAACGAATTATCGAAAAAGAAATCAAAGGAAACCGCACTTGAACAAATGAAAAAAGAAACAAAGCAACGAAATGAGACAATAGATCAGTTCTTTCCAAAAACTAAAGTTTGGGATATAATACCACAAATCAAGATCTCTGGATCAAAGATCACCAAAATGATTGTAATGGACGATTTGCCTTTCAGTCATGTTGAGGATATAGGTTTCATGAGGCTGTTACGTGAAACTAGTCCACAGTATAAAATAAGACAGACATTTTTACGAAAACCTTGTCTATAACAAAATGTACCCTTTGGCTGTGGATAAAGTGAATGACATACTGAAAGACATGAAAGATAGCAAACTGTCATTTACTACTGATGCTTGGTCAGATACTTCTGCTGGTGTATCTTTGATGTCACTAACGGGCCACGGCATAAACAGCAAATTTGAAAGAGTTAATTTAGTGTTGTGTGCTGAACCTCTTAATGAACGACATACTGGTGAATATTTGTCCCAAAAATTTGATGAAATGATCAAAATGTGGCACTTGGACGCAGCTGTGCATATAATGATGAGAGACTCAGGAGCGAATATTAAAAAAATCTATTTCTCAGTGGTGTCAACAACTTGAACTGCACTGCCCACAAACTCCAACTAGTGATCAAGTCAGGATTATCTACTCAGAAATCTGTCTCTGATGTTATTGCCAAGGTACGTTCCATAGCTGGCCACTTTAACCATTCAACGCAGGCCCAGGATGAGCTGAAAAAAATTCAAAGTCGTCTTGACAAATCGCAGCTTGCAGTTATGAATGACACTCCAACAAGGTGGAACAGCACTCTTCACATGTTGGAGCGAATATCAGAAGTTAAAGAGCCCCTTTGCCTGTACTTTGCTATTAATTCCAAAGTGAGAGATCTAACTAAGGCTGATTTTTCTTTGATTGACCAATGCGTCAAGATTCTGAAACCATTCGATGAGATCATCAGAAGTTTGAGCTCTCGTTCCTCCTCCATATCAGAAGTAATTCCCTTAGTAACTTCACTAAAAAGATATCTGAATGACTTGAGCGAGAGTACTGAAGGAGTAAAGAGTATGCTTCTCACAATGAGTACTGAACTTAACAGAAGATTTGACACTCTAGAAGTAAATTTTCTATATTCTGTCGCGACCTATCTCGATCCTAGGTACAAGGGAAAATTCTTCTCTAGTCCAAATGTTTTGAAGCAGGTTCAGGAAGAACTAGCAAGACTGTGTGAAAATGTTGATGTGACAAACCCTGAACCAGCCAAAAAGAGCCTGAATGACTGATTCTCCTGAGCTAAGTTCTTCAAAGTCGTCACTACTGGACTCGATGAACGCATTTTTGAGTTCAAGCAGTGAAGAAGAAGAAAGTTCACCAAGGATCAACAAGAAGATGCGAGTTCTTCTAGACAACTATCACAAAGAAAAAAGAATTGCTCCCGACGATGATCCTCTTCAGTGGTGGAAAGATAACGAACTAAAATACAAAGAACTTGGCTGTATTGCAAGAACATATCTTGCTTGCCCTTCAAGTAGCATTCCAAGCGAGCAGCTCTTCAGTGGAGCAGGAACGTTGTACGATGAGAGGCGTTGCCGCTTGAAAGGTGAAAATGCAGCAAAAATATTATTCTTGAAATTCACACTGCCTGTCATTAAGTTTGACATCAGTTTTTCAAATGAATAATAATCCATAACTTTCCAATGGGTGGAGGCTGGGGAAAGTGGTAGGTGGGATGAACAGTGCGATGGGTCCTCGTCCCTCATCCTGGTAACACACTTAGTGCAAAATATGGTTTTAATTAATTTGACCTATTCTTTCATAATAGCTATATAAGTTTAGAATATACTTCATTTAAATAGTATTTATTTAGTAAATACCTTATGTTGAACACAAGTTTTGCAACACACAAATAGCGGTAGCGGTGTATTGCAAAACTTGTGTTCAACATAAGGTATTTACTAAATAAATACTATTTAGTATATATTATGTACCAAGTGTGGCTAAATCGCACTATAGTGGCTAAATCCAGTTAATAATTACGCATTTTTCCTAGTATATGATAACCGCAACCGCGGTTGGAAAAAATTTGACAACCGCAAACGCGGTTGTGAAAAACCGACCACTCGATCCATCACTAATATATATATATATATATATATATATATATATATATATATATATATACAGTGCCCGCGAAAAGTATCCGATCACCCTGGAAATTTGTATTTTTTACATAAAAACAATGTTTAAATGTATACTAACCTTATATTAGTATTTTGTCATCTGTCCTTTGGTTTGGATGACTTGTTCTAGACGTTTTGGCATGGATTTAATCAAGTTTTGACAAACTTCCACTGATATTTCCTTGCACCATACCTTTTTGATGGCTTCTTGTAATTTTTCGACTGAGCCAGTGTCGTGGCATTCAACCTTATTTTTTATTATTAGCCACATATTTTCTATCGGATTGAGATCTGGACTATTACCAGGCCAATCCAAAATATCAAATTTATTGTCAGTAATCCATTTTGTCACTATTTTGGCCCTGTGACATGGTGCACCCATCATGCATGTATGTTTTTGTCCTTTGGATTGCCATTGCCATTGGAAGTTTATCCTGTAGCATTGCTAAATACCGTGCACCATTCATAGTTGTGTTCTTCGGAAGAAAATATAGGTTTCCACGCCCATAGTAACCGAAACAACCCCAAACCATCACACTTGGAAGGTGTTTCATTGTCTTTAGGGTGTATTTAGGGTCCATCCTATTTGAGCCAATGGGCCGGCGAACCTTTTTTGGACAACTTCTGAATGTCAAAAATGTCGACTCATCACTAAATAAAACCTTCTTCCAGTCATCAACAGTCCAATGAATATATTTTTTACAAAATGCGACACGTTTTTTACGCATTTTTTCATTAATGAACGGTTTCTTAGCAGCATGGTGAGATGGTAATCCGAGTTCTTTTTGGAGCCGCTCCTGGATAGTTCGTTCAGAAACACCAGATAACAAATTATTCATATTAAATTTTATTTCTTTCGCAGTTATTGTTGGGTTTTTCAATACTAAACGTTTCATAAGTTTGTCTGTTCGTGAATTTGTTTTTCTCGGTCTGCCAGATCGTTTTTTAGGGACTGGCGTGGTTAGGCCGGCATTGTTCTTAGCCCGTGAAACCCATAAATTAACGGTACTTTGGGATATGTTTAATTCCTTAGCTATCTGTCTCTGTGATTTCCCACATGTATGCAAAGCAACAATAGCACCTCGACAATCACTCTTAAGTTGTTTTTTAGCACACATTATATATAAATTTTATTTACACCACTTTCTGTAAAAAATAACAAAATATCAATAAATTTACACAAACAGTGAAATCTGACAAATTTGAGACACAGCCACCCGGAACGAAGGCTACCAGAACACTAATTTGAGAATGCGTTGGATAGCTCTCATATCAGCGAGCAACCTCAAAGTTACCAGATGTCGCTAGAACAAATAGAAAGTGAATTATGTGTCTCTGAATATCAAGGGAAAATATTGTATTTTCTTGAGTGATCGGATACTTTTCGCGGGCACTGTATAATATATATATATATTATTATCATCAAAATTTTTATTAAAAATTATTATTAAAAATTAATGACTGGTGTAATGAAATGATAATTAATCTATGACTTAAAATATCTTTCAAATTTTACATTCAGACTTCTTTCCTTTCAGGTGATGCCCCCTGTCACTCCATCTGACATCTGATGTCGAACATGTTGACCATGGCTGTGCCAAGTAAACGTCAACCTACAAGTGATTCAATTGATAGCACAATTCCATCTCGGATCACTAATTGGAAACTTTGCTGTCTATGCCAAGAAAATCAGAATGATAAGTTGACATGCCCAGCTGAAAATGGGTATAAAGGTGTGTACAAAACATTGTCTGAAAATTTTACAGTATTTGATGTGATCAAAGAGTTGCCATTTCCTATGAATATTAGGTGTTTGGATGATGGTTCAGGTATAGAAAGTATGGTGCTGAAGAATAAGACTGTCATTTATGGAAATTGCAGGAAAAAATGTAATGCCCAAAAGCTTGAATGAGCAAAGAAACAGGCATCAGTGAAGTCAGTGTGTTCTAATGAGGAAGTTCCCAGTCCAAAAAAGACAGTAGTTTTGTTTCATCTTTCAATCGTGAGCAGCCCCAGTGCATATGGTGTGATACTGAATTGAAGGCAAAACTTATCAAAGCATCAACTGATGATATTGCTATCACATTCAGAAACTAAGCCACAGAAACCAACAACTCCCAACTGTTAGCAAGATTAGCTACTGCATCTAATATGCATGCTATGGATGCATATTACCATAAGACCTGCCACACAAACCTATACACCATTGCCGATTCAGCTGATTGACAAGCAGCATCAGTCAAATCTGAAACTTGTGGTAATAGTAGCAATCCACCAACATCTTTTGAGGCAATAGCTTTTGTTGAGGTAGCTGCTTATGTTAGCGAGTGTAAAGGACAAGTTCGCAAATTGAGGGAACTTTACAAGCTCTATGACGAAAGGTTGACACATCACAATATTGGGGTGTATCAACACATCCACACACAATTCTACAAGACTGAAGGTGCACTTGATGGAAAAATTGCCAGGATTAGTTGCTCAACCTGCAGGAAGAGACATGTTGATTACGCATAGTGATACTGTTGGATCTGTGCTGTCTCATTCCAGTGAAACCACCTTGTGCGATGATGAGACGATGATCCTCATTAGAGCAGCAAATATACTGGAGGCAAATCTTTGAGAATCCGCTAGAGACTTTCTCAGGTTCATTGGTGGATGACTGCCTCCTCAAATTTATCCCTCCTCCACTGTTTGCATTCATGAAAATGACATTGCTAGGCCCTAGTATTAAGTCACAGAACTCCAATGAGTGTGCTAGAGCAAAGATTGCATATACATTGTCTCACCTTATCATCCACAATACTGTAATTGGATTTCTGTTAACCCAATCCTGTTCTTTTGTGATTCACTCTTGCAACTAGCTATAGAACACATTATCATCACTATAGGATACCAGTCACTTTATTCCAGAGATTTGCTTGTTGCTCATGCTTGGTTTTATGTTGCTTACAGGCTTCTTAAATTACTTAAACTACTTTTATTTTATTTTTAAGTTGTTTATTTTTGATTCTATATTCATTCAATAACACAGGCCTACAATGGTTTCGTTGTCTGAAATATTTTATCACTTGCATAGTAATTTTTGCATGCTGATTCCAAAAATAATATTCATTTTTTGCCATCACGTACAGATTTTTCACAAAATGTTATATTTCATATTACACATGTAAGTAATTTTCATTAAAATTTACTCAATTAAATTTTGATTAAAAACTACTGCCTATAAATGCTTCCAGATCAGAAGTGATATCATAGCATCTTCTAGAGCATTTGAGAAATGCACCACTAGTATATAAGTGATTGGCAAGCCACAAGATGAGTCCGTCTGTCTAGTGTGTGCGAGGTTATAGTTCTTTATTATTATTCAAAGGTGCATGGTGACTATATTACTCTTTTGAAATTTGTTTATTTGTCGCTATGGCAACCAGAGGGTGTGTAAATAGCCCAAACATTTTCTGTTATATTTGTGGAAAATTTACTGTGAAAAAACAAAGGTGAGATATTATAGACATTATCAAGAAAGCATACTATTCGTACTTCTGAATGAAACTTGAGGATCAAGACAAATCATGGGCTCCACATAAAGTTTGCAGTGTTTGTGTTGAACAACTTAGACTATGGAGTAAAAATAAAAAGGATTATTTACCTTTTGTGATTCCAATGGTCTGGCGTGAGCCTAGAAATCACAACAATGACTGCTATTTTTGCTCATGTAATGTGCAAGGCTATAATACTAAATATAAAAAGGAAATTTCTTTCCAAACTTTCAGTCTGCTATAAGACCTATTGCTCATCTGATTCAGTGTCTGATGAAGATGGAAACGATGATATTGATTGTTTTCAAACCAAAACATCTGGTGAACCCCAATTGTTTACACAAAGTGAACTTAATGATTTGGTAAGAGATTTGTGTCTCCCAAATAATTGTTCAGAGATTTTGGAATCCAGCTCTCACGCAAGGAACTTGCTTTCTTCCAGATGTCATTTTACTGGTACAGAAATTGAGAAAAAGAATTCATCCAAT
The DNA here is from genome assembly GCA_023014485.1 of Bathynomus jamesi. NCBI lineage: Eukaryota > Metazoa > Arthropoda > Malacostraca > Isopoda > Cirolanidae > Bathynomus > Bathynomus jamesi. The sequence goes on along the minus strand of JAJOZX010001375.1, from coordinate 640,777 downwards.
ATTCTTCTCAAGAAAATTCACTGGTATATTGCAACAAAGTTTCAGAACTAATACTTAAGCTAGGCACTGCAGTCTGTGACCCAAATGAGTGGACTTTTCAATGATTCCTCCAAAAGTCTAAAAGGCATAACTTGTATGCATCCATTCCTGTGGCTCATTCAGTTCAGTTGAAGGAAACATACAAAAATCTTGAGCTTCTTCCTGCTAAGGTTAAATACAAAGAACACAGTTGGCTACTTTGTGGAGACTTAAAAGTGATTTGTATGTTGTTAGGTCAACAACCAGGTAATATGAAGGTTCCATGTTTTTTGCGTGAATGGGATAGCTGAGCAAGAACTCAGCACTGGATAAAAAAAGGAATAGCCACGCAGAGTCAACCTGACACCTGGTTCTAAAAACATTCAACGTGAAAGTTTAGTTGACACGAAGAAAGTCCTTTTACCTTCGCTTCACATAATATTGAGCTTGATGAAGCAATTTGTTAAGGCCTTGGATGAAGATGGAGATGGAGATTGTTTTAAGTATCTGTGTGGTAAATTCCCAACTCTTTCAGAAGCAAAATTGAAAGAAAGAATTTTCATTGGTCCTCAGATTAGAAAACTGACTTTGGATGAACACTTTGAAAGAACAATGAACAATCTTTAAAAAGAAGCATGGATTGCTTTTAAGGATGTTATCAGCAAATTTTTGGGGAACAACAAGGACCCAAATTACCAAAACATTGTGAACAACATGCTAAATAAGTTCAAAGAGTGGGGTTGTAATATGAATTTAAAATTACATTTCTTACATTCACACTTGGATTACTTTACTGAGAATCTTGGAGCACTCAACGAAGAACAAGGAAAATGGTTTCACCAAGACATCAAAGAACTGGAGAAGAGATATCAGGGAAGGTGGGACATCAGCATGATGGCTGATTACTGCTGGATGTTGAAATGGGATACTCCAGAATTATTACATAAAAGAAAAGGAACAGCACATATATTCAAGACTAAAAGGCATAAATCTCAAGAAAATTCAGGACAAGTAAAGATGAATATGTAATTGACGTTAATAGTCTTCTTTCTTTTTAAAGTTGTTTGCATTTGTAATTAGTAGAACAAAGTGAAATAGGTACCTAATGTAAATTGAAATAAATAATATTCATTTATGTTGTTGTTTTTTCCCTTCCAGTTTGCAGAAAATCCTACTGTGATAGAAAAAAATGGACACCTTATTCGAAATCAGTGTAGTTGAATTATATAAAATCAGTTATTAGTAAGAAAAAACTCTTACAAAGTTCTCATTCACAGGCCTGTGTAATCAATCCATTCTTACCAATGATTAATGGTGAAGTCATGTTTCCAGTTCTTATTTGTGTGTTAATTATATGTTAATTCATTATTATTGATTGATTGTACCATGTGCATGTAACTAATAATTTTGTGTTGTATAGGCAACCAGGGGGAACCAGTTAGAACCAGTAGGAAGTCTACCAGCTAGCTCAACTAGTCCAGATACATCCTGTTGGCATTGTGGATCCAACCAAGTTGGACCTACAAAGTCCATTGGGGTTGTTTCAGCTACAGTTGGCCACTCCAGGACTGCCACTGCAATCAGGCTTGTAAACCAGAAAGACTAAATTATCTAGCCTTTTACTTAGAAATCTGGCCACAGGGTCAAGTTTGGAGTGTAGCTGGGCTGGGATAAAGTTTCATATACTTTAAACAAACGATTTTCTGCGCTTGTCTCCCACTTACTTTCCTTTGTTTTTCTGCTGAACCTTACTAATTATTATTTGTTTTCCAGTTTTTTCCTGTTAATTGTGACATATTGCCAGTGTTCAATACATTTATACTTTTATAGTAAAACTTGTATTTATTCCAGTCATAATAAAAGGGATAAAAAATAGGTCATTTCATTTCTGTCAGGTGTGCTTTGGAATTCTGGTTCCTTTCTTGGACCTTGAGTGATCGTGATTGTTTTCCTATGGAGATCAAGATCTAATAAATACTTGGGAAGTAGCTTACAGTTAACATGTGGATTGAACCTCACTAATTTCCTGGAAATAGACAGCTGATGTGAGAGAATCCTGACCCAGAATAAGTTGATTTGTTTAGAACTTATAATTAATGTAAGGATCAGAACTAGACTATAAGTGAGTGGTGCTGAAATGCAGTTGGCATATGATCCAGAACCTATTGTATACCTGTGTCCATCATCATACTAAGAAAGTTGGGGGTAAGAAAAACTAATACCCAAGATGATACTACAGGATACTGGAGAATACTATCCCCTTACCTGGGCAATTTATTGTCATGAACCAGAAAACTTAAAAGGGTGCTGGGTGGCTTGAAGATATTTGATACTTGGAGACTATGGCCTACTCAGCCACTGCAGCACTGCCAAGATGGGGTGGTTGTTCCCACGAATATGTGTAGAAATGTCTTCACTACAGGTGATGTGGACAATAGTGATCAAAAGAAACAATCAAATCTGTCCCATTTGGAGTTCCATGGTACGATGATATCCTTAACAAATCATTTGAACACGTCTAACAAGGAAGTTGTGTGATGTCTGTTCCATTAATGCTGATATTCCCAGTGATCAGAAAAATCTTACTCTACCAGCTTCCTATGCCGTAGTACCCCCAACTGAACTACCCAACACAGATATCTTCATGACCCCTTGCAATGACCCAGTTGTTCCAGGAGCATCCAGAATCCCAGGGTCCATCGTGAAGGAGGAGGCCTGGTTAGCCCATGTGTCTCACATTCTGAACAAAGAGAGAATTGAGGTGGGAGATGTCATAACCTGGTCAGGTTATAATGCTAGCCTTCAGAAAGACAATGTCCACCCTTGCGCAGAGATCGGGATTTTACCACTCTTTGTAAAGAAAGCGCAATCCCCATCCATGATCAAACATCCAATCAATAGAGGTTGTAAAAGATGGAATCGACTTTTTAAATCCAGGGCAAACCCCCATCATTGGCATGGACCAACCATTGTATAGTCTGGCAAAAAGAATCCAATGGAAGTACCCAGAGCAACTTGGTGAAGACAAGTACGTTGTGACGATGGGAGGGCTTCACATTGAGATGGTGCTACAGGAGATCCTGGGCAAGTAGCTTCTTGGCTCTGGGTGGGATCACATGTTGGCTGAAGCAGGCGTTCTATCACCTGGTCATGCTCATTCGGCGTTGAGTGCCTCTAACGTGAAAAGAATTAAATATGCACACGAAGTGTCCCTTGCTGCTCTTCACATATTGAGGGAAGAGGTGTATTCAGTGTCACAAGGACAAGCAGCATATCCAACAGTCCAATACTGGGCACAGACAAAGGATCTCTAACTAATGTACTGCAGGTTCATCAGGTCTCAGAGAGAGGGAGATTTTGAACTCTATGTCCAAGTGCTTGGTGAGATAATCCCATGGTGTTTCACTCTCGACCATCCAAACTACACACAGTGGCTGCCAATACATGTGAGAGACCTCATGCAGTTGAAGGACAAACATCTGACAGTGAACTATGAGTTTATGAAGGGCAATTTCACTGTACAGAGGTCAGAGAACCAGTATTCCATGATGGCAAAAGGCCAATCACATGAACACTCGAACAATCACATCAAGGGAGATATGGAGGCGCATCTGGCCTTTACAACAAGCTGATTGCCCTCCTCATATGGATGCTAGCTTCTCCTCAGCACACAGATATCACCTCCACTTATGAGGACTTCATGTCATGACACCACACATCAAGCTGCTCCTCTCATCACAAAGAGGCACAGAGCCCCAGATTCATTTTCAGTGACGAAGTCTCTGGTGCGAGTCCTAAAAGAGCATGGCAACCCATTCAGTGACACAAGTTCTTACGTTACTACCCTTGACACTAAATTGGTCATGGATGCATGTGTGACCAACTCATTAAGAGATTATCATGAGATCAGATCTGCCATGTACAATGATTTCATCAAGACACGCTTCATTGATGGCTCAAAGGCCATCACTGAAACTACCCAGTAGGGTGTGTCAATTTTAGGGGTGAAATGACTAAATTGAAAATCATGTGATTTGGTAGCAATTTAATGTAATCATTTGGCATACAAAATAATATCCTTGCTTCAAAAACAATAAAAAATAACTCCTACCTACATCAATTTTAATTAAAAAATTCCATTTTTCCGTAAATTCTTAACAAAATAACAAATGTACACAAACATCCTATCAACATTTAAAGTGGCAATAAGATATCATTCAGAGTCTTTATTTGAAAGTAACCATTGCAGTCATGTCCTTTTTGCTGCAGTTCCTTGACATCAGCATTCGGCTTGCTACTTGCGCTTTGATGTAGCCTTCTCGCCTCTTGTGACTGTAAACTTGACTAGCTGCTTCTGTGACCATTTTCACACATCTCTCCACACTCTGAGTGTGAGAAGGCCACTTTGGCACTTGCATTGGGGCCTCTTTAAGTTGTGTTAAATCTTTGTTTGTTATACATGTTGTCAGTGGTAGCTCCAAAACTTCCGAACTCAAGTTAACTAATTCTGACTCATCTAGTGATGTTCCTCTAACCTTTAGAATGATTTCCACAGCCTCAGTTCACTCTTTGGTACATTGGATGCAGAGTATTGCTTGCAAAACTGCCTCTGGCCTAGCATACCAAGCGGACCTTCTCACCACAGGTAACACGATGTCTACCACTACTTTCCTTTGGGTTTTCAGTAGCTGTAATTGAAACAAGATGTGGTTGGGCCCCTCCATCCACATTGGATTAAGTTTTACATTGAACCAGTGAGGAAGATAAAACCCAATAATAAATTCAACAATCAACATCAAATTCTGTAGCATTTTGCCCTTCAGTGCATGTTTGGAAACCCAAATCCTGCAGAAACGAATCGCTGTAGTTAACCAACGACTGTGACTTACAGGTCCAATCTCCAAGAGAGCCAGATTTTGAGGCAACTGTCCTGATCTGATTGCTTGAACAATACGATAAGCGTAAGATTGATCCGTGCTGAGGTCTTTGATAACTTCTTCAGACAACACTGGAAGGGGAGGGTCTACTTCGACCTTTGGAAATTTTGTATTTATTTCTAATTCCATTGCTTCATCTAGCATATTGCCAAAGGGGGCCTGACCACTTCTTGTTGCTCTTTGTAGGACCATCAAGTTCCTGGATGAGATGACGAAGAGGTAGTTCCCCTGTGTGCAAATCACATACAATCCAAACAAGCCTTCTTCCAAGTTTTTCTCTAAATGCGTCATAACACCACCCTGCCATCCAGTGTTCATCGCAGTTGAGTCTCCACCAACGGCCTGCAGTGAACTGTCAAGTCTTCTTTCTTGAAGCCAACATATTATTTGATCAACAATTGCCTCTGCATGTTTCTTGCCTTCTACTTCTGCTTCGGGAACAAAGTGAAACAAATAGCGGCCACCAGGTTCGGAACACACAGAGTAGTGTTCTTCTTTGATGAGACCGGGAAACTTTCTGTCCATTCCCTCTACCTCTAGGAGAACTTTTGTGTCATCTCTTCTTCCATCAAACAAACGGCAAGAGAGATCTTCCTCCTTCAAATCTTTTTCATGCTGATGAGATATTTCCTTCATTATTTTTTCTTGTGCTCTTCTTATCTTACTATGATCTATCACTAAGGATGTATCCTCTCGGCTGATGAGGCCTGCATCTATCCAAGCGGCAGTGGCAATCTCTGCAGTCTCTCGTAGCCCTGTATGGTGGCGAATACTGGCAAGGGCAATGTTTGAGATGTCTTTAGTGTTGTATTTCATTCTCTTCGGCGAAGGTTCAGATGGCATTTCGGAGCTATCATCTGATGTTGCTTCTTTCTGTTCATCTGAAGAACTTTCAAAGTGAGAAACCTCTTGCTAGAGCTCTTCATCTCTTTGGGTGGCTTCTTCACTCTTCTTTTTCTTCCTTTCTTCCCTCTCTCGGATTTTCTCTTTTTTCTTAGCAATAAATCTGTTTTTTGGTTTCTGAATAATCTGCCGAACCAATCTGCATACTTCCTTACTTCCTTGGCCTCCTGCCTTTGTTCTCTGCGCCTTCATGAAAGCCAGCTCCAAAACAGGGATCTTCTTCTCACAAGGACAGCGACAATCAATGTGAGGGTGAAGTTCTCTTCTGCATGAGGGAGAACAATTGGCTTCAGAACACAACTCTATGGGACACTGGCAGTTAAAAATGTCAAGAAGAGTATCAAGTGTGTGCAGAAATTTATTTTTCTTTGCTAGTTTTCCTTTACCAAGTGATGTCTCAACTGCTTTGTGCCACAGCTTTGTTAATTTTAGCTCAATAGTTCTATACTGATTGAGTACAGGTGGTTTGAATAACACATTAGCTTTTTTCCACTGATGCAGAAGAGTGGGAATCATGTCCCTTATGAGCTCTTTCTCTGTGTAGTTCCTTCTATCCTTTGTATTTTGTTCACGAAGGAGTAAGCCTAGTCTCAGCATGTCTCACACTGTTGGTGGTTCTGATACGGGAAGCTCCTTGCCTGTACCGACTAACAGGCTCAAGTGGCATGATGACTGACCTCTTGTCTTCAATTTTGGCCTCTTAGGAATATCTGAAAAGAAAGAAAAACATTTAAGTATTTTATATCAATTACGATGTTTCAAAGTTTAGTCATTCGATGTTCTAAAATTCAATAAAAAAATATTTCATGGGATTACAACATAATTAGACAGAAGAATATGATAATAATAAATAATTGTAATAATCAATAATCCATACTTACAGTTAAACTGTAGTATTCGTCTAGTAGAATAACTATGAAGTAGGTACAAGAGCAATAACAGCAAACCACCGTCTATGACATCTAAGAGGCAACTGAGAGTGAGGGACAGTTCTATTCATGTTGTGACTTGTACATTGTACAACAACTATATGACCTTGAAAACACTCCATATGCGATCAGTGGGATAATTCTGTGACAGATGAATAGTTAATCAATTTATGTCCTATTATTTAGTAAAAAGAGTCAATTTCTGAAACTTTAAGGTAAAATTGATGTAGGTAAGGGTTATTTTATTTCATTTTGGTTGGCCAATTTCAAGTTTTGACATGAAAAGACTATATTTTCACTACCAAAATTGATTTGAAAAAAGTTGACAAAATTGACACACCCTACTACCCAGGATAAAAGACTGAACACATTCAAAAATGTACCTGAAAAACAGAAAGATGCAAAAGGTCAAGCTCTCAAACACAACCCAGTCTTGGTCACTCAGTTGTTCCTATCTGTGCAATCATGAACAGATGCAGATATTGATGAGTTTTTCATGTATGAAAACCAAAAAGAACCCCCATCATTAGCTGTTGCCTGTTGTTTGCGAACTTGTACAAAGTCCAATCTCCTGAAATACTTCGAGAAGGTCAACAAAAAACCAGATGGAGATTCAACAGTGAAGATCTTCAATGGTCCTACTGTAGCCCATTTTATTCAAACCACCCAAACTGTGAGCATGATCAGTGAATATATGGAGAAGCAACTTGGGCCATTTGGAAGATCTCATGCTTCTGGTTGTGTGGATCATATGGACTGGATATGGGATATCTACCCTAAGAGAAGCCTGAAAGACCAAGCTCATGAGAATCGAGGAGATGGTCCAAGGAAAAAAAAATTGACTCCAAGACTCCCATCAACCGTAAAGAGTGGAGTGCCATCCACAAAAATGCAGAGAACAAAACAGAACTCTTCACACTTATGAGTAAGCAGTTAGCTGAGGAAGACTTGGGTGTGCAACTCATCACAACACAAGAGGAAAAGGTCCTCACACAACCACCCTGTGACAAGGAGGGTCTGATACCATGTAACCATCAAGAAGCTGACAGGAGGATGATCCTCCACCTCAAACATACAGCTCAACACAGCCATGACAAAGCATACCTTCGCACAATGGACACTGATGTTGTGGTTGTCATAATCTCTTCGTTCCCTGAACTGTCATTGTCTGAACTATGGGTGGCTTTTGGGACAGGAAAACACTTCCAATGTTTCCCTATTCATGTGCTAGCATCACAGCTCAGCCCAGAGTTGGGACTTGCGCTTCCCTCATTCCATGCACTGACAGGCTTGGACACTACATCATACTTTGTAGGAGGTAGCAAGAAGATAGCTTGGGAAGTGTGGAAGCTCTTTCCGAAACTCACGGATAGCCTGCTCACAATATTGCATGATCCCAACTGCTTCACCATGGAATCTGTACCTATGCAGATCATCAAATGTTTCATTGCCCTACTTTAAAAATAGTAAGTCTTGTAAACCAAGCCCAGAGGATGTTCTCACGAGGGAGCAGAACCTTCAACAATATCCCACGTACCTAGGCAGCTCTATTTCAACATGTGAGATGAGCCATTCTTCAGGCAGCTTTCATGTGGGGTCAGGCCTGCAGCTTCATCAAGAAATTCCTGATCCTACTGACTGGGGATGGATGATCTCAGCTCAGGAGTTGGTGCCATTCTGGACGACACTTGCAGGTGTCAGTAAGGCCTGTGCGATCCTCCAACACTATGGATATAAGAAATCATGCACTGGCAACTGCAAATGCAACAAAGCACACTTACACTGCACCTCCTTATGCCACTGCCAAGGTGCTTGTTTTAACAATGATGATCTTACCTAGTATTCTCATTGTATGATCAGTTTTGACATCCTCCCTGTGTCATAATTTGACTTGTAGTAACGATGATCTTGCCCAATGTTCTTGATTAGTTTCATGTAACTATAAATATAACCACTTTCAGATGGGCAGAGGTTGGGGAAAGTGGTTGGTGGGGTGCATTAACGCATTGGATCCTCGTCCCACACCCTGGAAACACACTTGACTATCAAATAATGATTGAATTTGCAGTCAGTGTGGCTAAAACGTGTTAAATCTTTGATTTGCTGGTATCACTCTTATTCTCTATAAGTTCACAGAGGTTACAGTGATAATTCAATTTTTAAACCAAACAACTGCAACTGCGAGGTTGTGACTTCGTCATAGCCGCAACTGTAGAGCTATGAAATCTGATAGATACAAGTCCAAGATCATCAAATTTGGCCCAGCCATTTCAGAGATAGAGCGATATAGGTGTTTTTGAGTAAAAAATGACCTTGACCCAGGGCTGTGGAGTCGGGGTCATGGAGTCAGAGTCAATTTTGGTGCTGCTGGAGTCGGAGTCAGTAAAAATGTACCGACTCCGACTCCGACCTCAATATAAATTTTAATAAAATATGTTTTTGTGTGTGATATCACTGGCAGCTATGGTGGTTAAACCACTTAAATAATAAACACAATGTTTTCCATTTCAGACACTAATGCCATTAATTCATTTTTTCTTTTCAGATAATATTTTTTATTTTTAATGCTTATTTAATTTTGAGTTCTTTCTAAATTTCATAAGTTTTTAACTTTCAAGTCTAAAACCCCTTTCACAATGGCAAAGACACTTCCAACAAAGTCTGCAGTTTTTGAATATTTTACAATAACCACAGATGGGAAACATTTCGTGTGTCAGTGTATGATAGATGATGATGATGGTGAAAAATTATGTGAAGCAAAAATCAGTGGTTTTACTGGCTCTGATAAAAATGCACCAACCGGAGCATCAAATTTGAAAAGACATTTGCAGCATTTCCATCCTAAAATTTTAGAAGTTGTCATTGAGAAAGATAGTAATAAAAACCTTCCAACTACTTCAAAGTTAACAAAAGATCAGAAATCTACTGAATGACAAGCACCACTTACAAGATTCTTTACTACAGACAAAGTTACCATAACAATGACCACAGAAAAGTTCAAGAAGCACATCATCGAACTGGTGGTAAGAAATGGTGTAGCCTTATCTTTATTTTCACAACTAGCCTTTCTAGGCCTAAATGGAGAAATGGCCAAGAAACTTGGAGTTTCTCTGGAAAGACAAAGTATCAGAAAAATTATAGTTGAAGAAGCCACAAATAAAAAGGAAGAACTTCGAAGAACTCTTAAGGGATGCTTCATGTTTATTAGAATGGATGCAGCCACGCGTCATAGAGTTAACTATTTTGCCATCAATGCTAGATTTGTTGATGAAAACAATAAAATGGTAACTCAGACATTGGGAGTAAAGGACACTGAGGCGCATCATGACAGCGACTATCTTCAGAAGTTAGTGGAGGAAGTTTTACGAGACTTTGTAATTAAGAAAGAGCAGATTCTATGTATTGTCGCAGATAATGCTTCAAACATGCTAAGCACGATAGAAAAGCTGAATAAAGTTGATGAAGAAAAAGTGGCTAATGAAAATGACATTCCTGAAACTGATTCTCAAACAGCACAAACAGAACAGAGCGATGAAATTTTAGATGATATTGTTGAAGAAGCATCTAAGCTCTTTCTAATCCAACATATGCATTGTGTTGTACATACATTGCAGCTAGCAATAAGAGATGGATTGAAAGATCGCCATGCAGCTACTCTGATAGGCAAGTTGAGGCAAGTAGCCACTGCAGCCAGGACCTCTAAAATTGATGCTATTATCCAGAGACGTGTAGGAAAGGGAGCTATTTTGGACCAAGTGACACACTGGGGGAGCACATATATGATGATTAAGCGTTTGCTTGATCTAAAACCCTTCCTAGAAGACATTGATAATCCCAATGTTTCACTAACTGAAATTCAATGGAGGGGAGGTTACACAATTAGAAGCTCTGCCTGCTCACCCTTATACTGTCACCAAAAAGTTGCAAGCAGAGGATTTAACTCCTGGTACATTCCTATGGGAATGGAAAAATTTATTATTTCATCTATCCCAAACTGGACGATTAATTGCTGATGGAATTGTATCCTCAATGAAGAAAAGAGAGGGTCTGCTACTGGAAAATGAGATCTTATTAGCTGCTGTCTACATAGATCCAATGAACCGAATTTTGTTGACTGAAGAACAAATTGCTAAAGCAAAAGAGGCCCTCTGCGAGGTTGCAATTCGCATAAAAGGTCTATTACCTGAAAATCCTGAACCACAGGATGAAGATATGAGTAGTAAGTCCCTCTCATCCTCTTCAAATGATGAAGAATTAGACTTTCAAAAATATTTAGATAAAATTGAATGCTCAAAAGCAAAGCGTCGCGGCTTAAACGTGCATAGGCAACCTTTTGATGTTAAACCAATGAAATTTAAGCAAAATTTTTTGGATGGCCTAAAAGAAGTGGAAAAATATAATCGCTCATCTAAACTGACAATACAAGAAGTCATCCCCGCATATCCAGAAATATGCCACCCACTCAGGTCAGTGTGGAGAGACTGTTTTCCGCACTGAAAATAATTAAATCAGATTTAAGGGCTTCAATGAAAGAGGATCTGGCAGAAGCAATTCTGTTCCTAAGAACAAGTTATTCGTAAATTTTAGATTTTCACCCTTGGCCTTAGTTTAATGAATTTTGCAGGAATATTTTTACATTTTTTATTGCATTTAACGAAATTTTTATTTTGTCATAGTCTTAAATTTAATTTTTTTTTTGTTTTATGCCCAATGAATTTTATTTTTTCATAAATAAAAAATAAAAAAGCCATAATGGCATCGCTACAACCATTAGACTCAAACTTTGCAGGTTATGGGTTTAAAAAGTAGCCTGATGATTCATGTGGTGGTGATGAAATGCCTCTTGTGTAATTATCATCATAGCAGATTTAGAATTAATATACCTTCGGAGTCGGATAGACAAAAAATTGAGGAGTCGGAGTCAGTTTTTTATGTGCCGACTCCACAGCCTTGCCTTGACCATGACTTATCATGTGACCTTGACCTTGAAACATTCCAAAACATAGTTAGATTGACAGACATCCTCAAAAGTATAAGAAACAAGCCCAAGATCATCAAAATTGGCCCAATAATTCCTGAGATATGGCATTTTATGGTTTTGGCTGTGGAATCGAGGCAGCCATTTTGAATTTGCTTAAAGTTGCTGCCAGAGTGAGGTCCCAGCATGTGCCCAACCTGGAAATGTTTCTATATGGCAAAAGTGAACTTCATGCCAAATTTCACATTTTCTGTCAGATCTGAGTGATTTTTACATTAATCCACCCCACTATGAAGCATTTCAATATTGTCAATGGGTGTCACATAAATGACAGATTTCAGATGACCCCACAAGTAAAAATTGAGTGGATTCAGGTCTGGGGAGCGAGCAGGCCACGCAATGGGTCTTCCACAGCCTATCCATTTATCAGAGAAATGGTCAGACAAATAGTCTCTGGCTACTTGACTAAAATGAGGTGGAGTGCTGTCATGCAAAAACCACATACAACATCAGACACCAAGAGGAGCTTCATCTAGTAAATTGCTTAAATCATTCCTTAAAAAATTGGAATAGGATTCTCCTGTTAATCTTCCAGGCAAAATAAAAGGACTGATTAAGTTGTCGACAATAAGTCCTGCCCATACATTGATACTAAATTATTGTTGGTGCCTTGACTGGATGATGCCATGTGGATTCTCTTCAGCCCAGTAATGAGTGTTGTGAAAATTGATCATGCCATTTCTTGTGAAGGCAGCCTCATCAGAAAACAACATAGAGGATAGAAAAAAGAGGATCATGAGCACACTGATGAAGGAATCAAGTACAAAAAGCCTCTCATGGTGGGAAATCAGCTTCAGTAAGTTCTTGTACTCTCTGAATGTGATATGGGTAAAGCTGTTGTTCCCATAAAATTCTCCACACAGTTGTGTATCTTACATCCTCTGCTGCTGCTATCTTTCGGGTGCTGACACCAGGATGTTCCTCCATATGATTCAGGACCCGCTCCTCCAACTCAACAGTTCTGTCACTGATTGGTCTACCACCATCTGAAACTTGCTTGTTGAATGATCCTGTATCACCAAGATGCTCATCTATTCTCTGAAAGGTCTTCTTGACTGGCAGATGGTGATTCAGAAACCTTTCCACATACAAACATCTTGCTGTAGCCCCATTACACTTGGCAAGTCCATACATGAGATGCATGTCTGTCATTTCTCTGAATAAGCCTCCATTCTCACTTCAAATGCACACTATCACTGAATAGCACAAAAACTTTTAATTTTTTATTTTTCACTGGATGGACTGCACTTATTCATGGTAAGAAGTTATGAATACAAACAGTGAAACACAGCGATGCACATCTGACTGACTGATGGCTCTACATTCGACGATATTAAAATATGAGTGATAGTGTGTATGAAACATTACAATCAGCAAGGCCATACATGAAATAAATCTTGTACATACTCACAAACATTGTTGGCAAGCAGTGTTTGTAAACAGTTTGCGGAAAGAATTGCTGGAACACAAAACAGGCTGTAACTCAGAAACAAAGCAATTTTGGGCATATGTTTATATAAACTTTTTTCATTGTTTTCCGGTCCTAAATCCATCTTGAAAGTGCATCCCACATGTTATGAAACACCCTGTATAAGAGTACTTTCAAAGTAAAATATATACAGGGTGTCCCATAAGTCTGGAACCATAGGGCAAAATGACAAAAATGGTAATAAAAATGGCTTTTATTCACAGAATGTGTTCAATGTGTCCATCATTATTATTGATACATGAATGCAGATGAGATATCCAGTCAGCGAACACCCGGCGAATGGTATCAGGAGTGATCTATAGCTAGATCTACAGAAGCTAAGGCTAGCAAAGACCCTAAGATCCACTCTAAGGTTAGCCCAAGAGAAAGGAAAGAGTAGGGGGTTAAGAGAAGAGAATAAGGGGTTAAGTAAGTAGCAACACCTATCACTCATGGGTTAACATTCATTCAGAAAAAGAGAAAAAAGACTCACCATCATCATCTGCCGGCCACTGCCGACAAGTCAAAAAAATAGTTGGAGAGAATAGGAAAGGTTGCAGAACAGTCCTCTACTCCATAGGGAGGTAGAGCCCACTCTGCCAGAAAGGGGGTGAAAGATGAAAAGAAGTAAAATAAGAATGCTTACAAACCATGCAACAACATTCTTAACTCAAAGAACAACACATTCTTAACTCAAAGCAACACATACTTCCAGCTGTTGCAGACTGATCCTCTACTCCATAGGGAGGTAGAGGATGCAGCCCACTAGGCTGGCTGGAAAGGGGTGAAAGATGAAAAGAAGTAAAATAAGAATGCATTACAAACCATGCAACACATTCTTAACTCAAACACTATCATACCATGCAAACTACAGACATGCAATAAAGAGTTACAGACATGCAAATAAGGAGAGGATAAGAGAAAAAAAAAAAGTATAGAGAGTATAACTAAAAGTGAGTTAGTATATGCTAAGAGCTACATCTAAGTTCATGTTTGTCTAATTTTTTTTTTTTTTTGTGCATATCACACGCTGGCATTAGTCATCAACAGACTCATCCCTGTTTACCACCCCCAGAGCTCCTGTTTCTAATTGTTTTTTATTTTAAACAATGTTAATATTTTTAAAATGCCTGTGTAGACGGTTTTTAAACACATTAACGCTGGTAGAGTTCACGATGGGCACGGGAAGATTATTCCATTTATCAATTACTTTAAATGTAAAGAAGTTTTTAGCAATATTAGTAATGAAACATCTGCCATGCAACTTAAATCCGTTATTACGAGTATTGCTATTATCAAAAGTGAACAGTTTATCAAAATTTATTGATGTTATTAATGATTTTGAAAACTTCAATGAGCTCCCCCCTTAATCTCCTAGTTTTGAGTGAATGCCAGTCTAACTCTTTAACCCTATTTTCATAAGGCTTGTTGCGCAATGACAGAATTAGTTTCATGGCACGATGCTGAACCCTTTCTAACCTATCAATATCCTCACGCAAATACGGGCACCAAAACTGAACAGCATATTCTAAATGAGGCCTGACTAGGGACTTGTAAATGGGCAATATAATATCCTTCGATTTAAATTTGAAATTACGCGCTATGAAGCCTAACATCCTATTAGCTTTTGCGCAAGACTCCAGGCACTGGTTCCTAACTTTTAAATCCTTAGATACACATACACCTAAGTCTACTTCTTCATCAATGTTCACTAACTCTCTATCATCCATCATGCAGGGCCATTTCCTGGCATAAGCAGACTAAGTGAATGCTTAGGGCCCCGCTGCTACTAGGGGGGCCCCCAGACAAGCTCCCAGGTCATAGCTCAGTGGGTAAGAATAGGAATATAGCTGAAGTTATTATTATTATTATTATTATCCTTATTATCATTATTGTCATATTAATTAAAGTTTTGTATGAGACAAATGTGATAAAACAGAGACAAACGAAACATTTTGGTCGTTATGTGTAAATAACTATTGTGAGATCTTATTTCTATATTATTTAACTTTATTCTTACTATATGCTTATACTTTCCTAAATGCTAAATTTTTCTAGTATTGTAAAACATTATTATTATTATTATCATTATCATTATTATCATCATTATTATTATTTAGCAGATTAGTTGTAGTTGTGGTTAACTAGATGTGATCGTGCATCTTGGAAAATGAAATGACATTATCCATCAGGAGCCGAAAAATGGAAAAAGAAGAAAATAGAGGAAGCTTTCCAGTAGCACAGGTAAGATGTGCCACTTGTATATTCTTATGACTACAGTTCAGGCAACTAGGTTAGGTAGACCATCAAGCTAGGCAAGTGCTCAGGAATCGTGTAGAATAAGCTAGTCTCTGTAATATTTATATTATTTTGAAATGTGAAATTTAATGGATCACATCACCTCAAATTCTGTTCACACAGATCAATTATCAAACAAGATAAGAAAGAGTATTTTAGCAAAATCTAACAGAATATGTAATGTTATGTTCTTCTCAGGAGCACTACTGAAATGTTTGGAAAAGTCATCCTCAGCAAAGCCTGATGAGCATCATGAGCCAACAGCAGGACCATCCTCTATGCAACCTCAAACACCAGTAGAAGTAGAGCCTGATGAACCAACAAGTGGCCCATCTTCTGTTCAGCCTCAAACACCACACACAGGCATTTCTACTGAGCAACAAGAACCAAGATCTGCTCCACCGCTTGATCCGTATGACTGGCCAGTTGTCCTGTCAGATGCCTTGAAGACAGATCTGGTGTCTCGAGGACCATTTCAAATCAGTCCAGATTTCACATTCCCTAAAAGAGAGGACAGTAGAAGCTTTCATCACCATTACATGTACAGAACATTAATTAATGGGGAAAAAATAAAGTGAAGCTGGCTGATGTATTCTAGAAGGAATGATGCTCTTTATTGCTGCTGCTGCAAGTTGTTTTGAAGGAAGTCGTACAAACTAATTACGGATGGACTTTCAGACTGGATAAACATTGGTTCGCTTCTGAAAGGCCATGAAAATAGTTCAGAACATGCAGATAACATGGCAACATGAAAGGATCTGGAACTGCGGCTAAAAACTGGGAAGACCATTGACCAAACTGAAATGTCATTAATGGAGGTAGAGCAAAGATGCTGGCGAAATGTTCTCACACGTCTTGTAAGTATAATCCAATCACCAGCAGAGAGAAACCTTGCTTTCAGAGGGGTCTTCCTCTACATTATACAATTGAGACAATGGCAACTTCTTGAAGGAGGTTGAGCTGTTTGCCAAATTTGATCCAGTGATGAAACAACACATCAGCAGAGTCGAAAGTGGCCAATATAGTCATTCAAGTTACCTAGGAAACATCATTCAAAATGAGCTCATTGGGTCCATTAGCGGGAAGATCTTGGATGCCATTGTTGCAGAAATAAAACAAGCTAAATATTACTCACTCATTTTAGACTGCACTCCAGATATAAGCTACCAAGAACAGATGTCGATTATTATCAGAACTGTTAAAATGGGTGAAGTACCAGAAATAAAAGAATACTTCTTGGGCTTTCTTGAGGCTTCAGAAAGTACAGGCCTGGGTTTATCAGTTCTGATTCTGAAGAGACTAGATGAACTGAATATTCACTTTGATGACTGCAGAGGACAGTCATATGACAATGGAGCGAACATGAAGGGCAAGAACAAAGGTGTTCAGGCAAGGTTATTAGAGAAGAACTGTCATGCACTCTATGTTCAATGTGCGGCTCACACTCTGAATCTTGTAGTGGCTGATGCAGCTAAAGCTTCCACAGATGCCATCAGCTTCTTTGGCAATGTACAAAAATTGTACAACCTTCTTGCAGCAGCTACACAGAGATGGACAATCCTAAAGAAGCATGTGAACATAACACTGAAGTCTTGAAGTGAAACCAGGTGGGAGAGCCAGCTTAAGAGCATTGAGGCTGTGCGATACCAGAGCCACAACATCAGAGAGGCCTTGTTGGAAGTCAGAAACAATGCCACAGATGCCATAGCCAAGACTGAAGCACAAGCACTTGCAGAGGAGGTAGGGTCTTATCACTTTCAGATTTGCACAGTAGTATGGTATGACATTCTTCATGCAGTTAACCATGTGAGCAAACTTCTGCAGTCTCCTACAATGCAGTTTGATGTGGCAGTCAACCTCCTCACAAAAACAAAAGACTCACTCACCAGCTACAGAAACACAGGTTTTGTTGCAGCACAAGTTGTAGCTAGGGACATATGTGAGGAAATGAATGTGGAGGCTATGCTGAAGAAGAAGAGGCTCAGATCCACAAAAAAGCACACTGCTTATGAAGCTCCTAACGAACAATGTGGTAGTGGATTGTGCCATCAGGTCAATAAATGAGAGATTCAAAACATTAGATGATGTGAGGGACATATTTGGGGTTCTCCTAAACTTCACCACAATGAACAAGGAAGAATTGTCCTGCAAGTGTGAAAAGCTCTCTAATATACTGAGCTCTGGAGCTGACTCTGACATTGATGGAAGAGAAATGGCCCTCGAAATTAAGAACTTGCCGACTTTACCTTCACACAACATGACTGCATTGGAGCTTCTCTCCTTCATTCATCAGAAGCAACTGGAGGAACTATACCCCAATCTCTGGGTTGCACTAAGAATTGCCTGCACTCTACCTGTGACAGTAGCGTCAGCTGAGAGGAGCTTCTCTAAGATGAAGCTAATCAAGAACCACCTCAGATCAATGGGGCAGGATCGCCTCAGTGGCCTTGGCATCATAAGCATCAACCAGGACATTGGCAGGGAGATTTCATATGATGATGTTATTGATGATTTCACCCACAAAAAATCTAGGAGGCAAAAATTTTGAAGATACAAACTGTTCTGTATAACTGTTAGCTATTACATGATTGTATCCTAGAGTTAGTAATTGTTTGGTAGTTGATAATTACATTATTTTTTTATGCATAGTTCTGTTCATTTATTCTAAATAATGTATAAACTAATTTTCAGGAATTTCATGAGTATTTTTTCTTTGTCTTCTGAAAGTACATATTTGTTGTTTTGGACATAAATGTTTCATTAAAATTGTTCCATAATTGTTTTTTATTCACACAGCCATTTTTTGTATGTGTGTGCTGAGGTGATGTAGTAAGGCGTGAGTTGGTGGACGGAGGGGTGGGGCCTCAAATGGGTATACTGCTTAGGGCCCCCTAATGGCTAGAAATGGCCCTGCCATCATATATGTGTAATTATTGTTACAAGAACCTATATGCAAAACTTTACATTTGTCTACATTAAATTGCATTTGCCACTTATCCATCCACTCCATAATCCTATTTACATTGTCTTGGAGCCTATTTCTATCATCCTTGTTAACATCCTTACTGCCTATTTTAGTATCATCCGCGAATTTTGACAACTTACTAGTCAAACCTACAGCTATGTCATTAATGTAAATTACAAATAGCAATGGGCCGAACACTGAACCCTGTGGGACACCACTACCTACATCCAACCACCCGGATTCACTACCATTAACAATGACCCTCTGTCTCCTAGCACAAAGCCATTCCTCTAACCAGTTAGCTACCTCACTGCCATGTATACTGTGCACTTTAACCTTCGCAATTAATCCCCTATGTGGAATTGTATCGAACGCCTTTTTAAAATCTAAATAATGTCAGCCGCTCTATGCCTATCGTATTCGTGCACCATTTCATATAAAATTCTAACAAATTAGTTAAACAAGATCTATGGCGTCGAAACCCATGCTGACTACTATTAATCAAATCTCTACTTTCTAAGTGATCGATGATACGATCCCTAATTACGGATTCCAAAAGTTTACCAACAATTGATGTTAAGCTAATGGGCCTATAATTGCTAGCTACCGTGCGGTCGCCTTTTCTAAAAATAGGTGTGACATTAGCTAATTTGAAGTCTTCAGAAATAAACCCCGTTTCCAGTGACTGATTAAAAATCTTTGTTAAGGGGCCTACGATAACGTCTTTCAATCTTTCAAATGTTGCCTGGAGCCTTGCTAACTTTTAGTCTATCGATATAATGTGCAATCTCACCCTTGTAAACAGTTATTTCATCCAGAATAGTCTCGCTACTAAATGGAACGATATCGTCCACATCAGGGACATTATTTACGTCTTCTACGGTAAAAACTGTCACAAAAAGTTATTGAAAATACCCGCCATTGCCTGAGTGTCAGAAGCCAAAGCGCTGTTAACATCCACTAGAGGGCCTATATTATCTTTTATCAGCTTACGATTATTGATGTATTCAAAAAACTTTTTTGGATTATGTTTACTATCCACAGCTATAAGTATCTCTAAATTATGCTTAGCATTTCTAACTGATCGTTTAACCTGATGTCTAAGCTCGATATATCTATTAAAGTTAGCTGCCATGCCATTGCGCTTATTAAGTCTATACCCTCTGTTATGCTCGTTTATGAACTCACCTATTTCCCTAGTCCACCACTTGGGCTTACCATGATTTCTAGCATGCTTGGGCCTATGAGGAATAAACTCCCTTTCAATATTCATAAAACTTTCTTTAAATGCCTCCCAATGCAAATTTGTGTCATTACCCATAAATAAGTTATCCCAGTCCACTACTCTCATCATATCTGTAAAACTATCAAAATTGGCCCTAAGAAAATCAGGGACTTCTATTACGTTACTATCCTTAGTGTTTTCTATCAATAACTTAAACGTAAGAATTCGATGATCACTACATCCTAAACTCTCACCTACTTCTAAACCTTCACCTATATTTTCGCCATTCATCATCACCAAATCTAAAATATTGTCATCGCGCATTGGTTCAGAAATTGTCACCGCGCATTGGTTCAGAAATTGTCACTGCGCATTGGTTCAGAAATTGTCACTGCGCATTGGTTCAGAAATTGTCACTGCGCATTGGTTCAGAAATTGTCACTGACTGCGCATTGGTTCAGAAATTGTCACTGCGCATTGGTTCAGAAATTGTCACTGACTGCGCATTGGTTCAGAAATTGTCACTGCGCATTGGTTCAGAAATTGTCAGTGCGCATTGGTTCAGAAATTGTCAGTGCGCATTGGTTCAGAAATTGTCAGTGCGCATTGGTTCAGAAATTGTCACTGCGCATTGGTTTGGATAAATTGTCACTGCGCGTTGGAGGAAACTATGGCCTGAGGTGATCAATGACTTCCAAGGTTTTCGTACAGTTAAAGATGAAGTCTCAAAAATTTTTCAATTGGTCAGAGATGTTGGAGGGGAGGCCTTTCAGGAGATTCAGAAGGAAGAACTGTTAGAACCCCACCAGCAGGAGCTTACAGAAGAGGAACTTATACAGTTGATTCAATGAAGTGAGAGCAATGGGGACTGAAAAGGAGCCTCAGAAGCCAGATCTTACAGCAAAGGCAGTAGTGCAGTTGATTAACCCTGGATAGGAATTCACAGGTCCCACAGATGCAACACGCAATTCATTTCTGACCCATAAATTCTTATTGAGGGTTAAGATCATAGAGACAAGTGTGGAGAAAGCTATAGATACTGACCCCTTTATGGAAAGGAGGTACAAATTCCAACAAGAAATAGAGGCAACACTAGCTCTCAAAATAGAGATATACAAGTACTTAAAGAAGAAAGTCAAGCAGCCTCAAATCACATCCTTCTTCAAACCCATTCAAGTTGTTGAAAAAGCTGATCAATCCTCCTCAAATGCTCCATACTCTCCCTCAAAAAGTCCCTTGCACCCATATGGCAAAGTTTTCCCAGTTTACAGTACCTTCATTGAAGAATATGCAGCTGTTTGTTTTATGAAAATAAAAGTTTTTGAAAATTTAAAAAATTCCAAGTGGAAACTTACCTCTCTCAAAATTCCTTGGAACTTTATAATCCTACAAACAATTTCATCATAAAAATACCATAATGCATACTTCTATTAAAAAATTATCAAAGGCTTATGCTTTTAACAGGCAAATAAATGGGTGGATGGATAAAAATAAAAATATACTCTGCTCAGGCAAGACTGTGGCAGGGAATATAAGATAAAACTAACCATATTAAAAACACATCTGGGAGTGATGAAATGCGAGATGATGCTTTGTCTTGATCATTCAAACCAAGCAAATCATGAAGATCCTGTTCTGGCCAGCTGGTTTCAACATTCCAAGTTAGGCCTGATATCCTAACAAAATAGTAATGTACATATTATGGTTTTGCATAAAAAATTAAACTTTAATATTTCCTACAACAAAAGATTTGTAAACTAATTTCTGACTTACACAGGGTCAGGTATAAGTAACTATACAACTCGGAAAGATGATATCTTTGGATTCAACTGAGCTACCATAATCCAATGATTTTTTTATTGGTCATTACATTTGGAAAATGTGAAGCTACTTGGGCCTATCAAGGTTATTCAAATCCTAAGCTATATTTTATAATAAAATTTTGCAAAATCTCAATCTCGTCACTTAATTAACATAAAACTTTTTACACAGCTACCAAAGTACATAATTTAAGCTAAAAATATACACTACTTACACCATTTATAAACTCTCTCATTCATGAATGAGTTTAACTTTTTCTTAAAACTAAGACACTACTATTTACCACCTCATCTGGCATATCATTCCAAAAATCTACTACTCTATGACTAAAAAAGTATTTTTGTAGATCCAGTCTCGAAGTCTGTTTTCTAATTTTCTTATTATGCCATTGAGTTTTTCCATCAAACTCTAACAAGTAGTGATGTACCAATTCCAAAATTGAGCTGATGACAATTCCATAAAAAACTACCAAAGCTGATTCTTTGCTTAGATTTAAAAAAATCAATTCCCTTCATAAATTTTACTAATCTAATATGAAAACTTTCAATTTTCATATTTTTAAGTTTCAATTTTGTCTAAATGCTTTTCCTTAACTCACTGGACAATATACGTACAGTACCAGAATTTGTTACTCATATACCATAGTTAAAATGATATTAAGTGGTTTTATTACTCAGTAAAGTGAAGGCTAACATGATTTTAGGCCTCATTAGAACATTCATGTGCTTAGACATGAAAATATTTAAATTATTGTATGCTGCACTCATGAGACCTCACACCTTGAGTATGCTAATCAGATTTGGAGTCCATTTTTGGTTAAGGATGTCAAGGCTGTGGAAAATGTACAGCACCAGGCAACCAAGCTGGTGCCAGAGTTAAAAGACCTACATATGAAGAACAACTGAAGAAACTAGATTTGCCAACATTGGCATATCGAAGCACACATGGAGATATGATTGAGGCATACAAGATTTTAGGTGGAATCTATGATAGTGATGGCAGTGTGAGTATACTAAAACTAAATGAAGAGAGTATAACTAGAGGCCACTACAAGATCTTCAAGAGGAACAGGTTAAATATCAGAAAATATTTGTTCTGTAGCAGAACAGTAAATAACTGGAATGGATTGCTGGAGTATGTCACATTGATTCAAGTTCAGTGGGTATATTTGAAAGAAAATTAGATAAAGTCTGGAATACACAGGAACTAGAATGGAACTAATAAGGCAAAGATAAAATATGAAAGCTCAGATCACCACAGTCAAAGTGTGTACATGAAGAGCTGGAGAGAGAGGCTGATTAGTGCCTCTTCCAGAATGTCATCTGTGAATATCTGTGAGCATAATATTTAGAGATTAACTACAGTAATCCCTTGATTAGTGCGGTTAATTAATCCTCCGATGTCACCACATATATCAAAACCACATTAATCAAAGTTAAGAACCAATGGAAATAATTATAATGAATCCTGGAAAATAAAAAACAATTTAGAATAACATTTATTTTAACTTTAAAGCATTTATTTTTTACAGAGAAACTTATCTATAGTCAATTGAACATATATTTAAACTTTAAAGCATTTATTTTATAAAGAAAAACTAATCTAAAGTCGATTGAACATTTATTTTTTACAGAAAAACTTATCTAAAGTCAATTGAACAGTGTTAGCTTTTTTCTTTTCTACAACATTTTGCGATAACAATCAATTTGCTTATCTAAACCACGGCGAACGTTCATGCCTCTGTCTACATTTGGATCCATCTCGAGTAAAAGATGTTTGGCCTTCTCAATTGTCCGAAACAATTCTTCAAGTTCTTTCACCGTGATTTCCTTAGAAATATTTTCCATTTCTTCAGTTTCC
Source organism: Bathynomus jamesi (assembly GCA_023014485.1). NCBI lineage: Eukaryota > Metazoa > Arthropoda > Malacostraca > Isopoda > Cirolanidae > Bathynomus > Bathynomus jamesi. The sequence goes on along the minus strand of JAJOZX010001375.1, from coordinate 617,315 downwards.
TTTTCTTCTTCTTCATATGCCTGTTGATGCTCGATTCCAAGAAGATCTTCGTCACTTAGGTCTTTTGAATGTGAAGCCAATAATTCCCGAACATTTCCCGAATTGACATCCTCGAAGCCAAGGTCTCTTCCAATCGTAGCAATATCATTAATGACTTCTTGACAGGATTAATAAAACCACCAAAATCATTTGCGCATTCAGGCAAAAGATTCTGCCAGACCACTCTCATGCAGCTGGCTATCACTTCTTCCCACGACTCGTGAATGTTTGCAACTGTTTGTTTAATGTTAAATTGCGTGTAAGATGTCTGTGTGCACTTGTGTCTGCCGATAAACTGAAGCGCAGTAGGGAAGGCGGGAGACAGTTTCGGCCCAGCTGGTTATTTGCCCACCATTTTCAAACATTTTTGAACCGCACTATTCAAATTTTATACCGTAAATATCAAGGGATGGTCACAATAAATTTTTGCGCAGTAATCAAAACCGCATTTATCAAAACCGCACTAATCAAGGGATTACTGTAGTTAGAGAAAATGTAAATTTATGGCCAACTTAACTTATTAAGCTTTGCTTTTTTCGTGAATGTAAAATATTTTTATATAATTACACTTTGAAATGAGTATAAATTATCAGAAATGGTGTTTTTTTTTGCCTGTTCAATTTTTCATAAATATAAATTTTGTTTTGTAATGAAAATTTTAAAATTTCATAGAATCAGTGAGAAAATTGGCTAAATTTGAGTGATGCCAATTCTGCCAGTGCTGATACCAATTGATACCAATTAATTGGTAGGGTACACCACTACTAACAAGAAAAAGTTACTTACATCTAAATTGTTCAAGCCTGAAAACATTTTGAACATCTGTATCATATCTCCCTTCAAGCAACATCTCCCAAAACTGAACATACCCAGTTCCTATAATCTTTCTCTGGATTCCAATCTTCTTAAGCTAGGGATAAGCTTGGATGCCCTACGTTGCACACCTTCAAGCATATCAATATCATGTCCATGGTGAGGGGACCAGGCTTGAATGCAGTTTTTTAAGTGAGGCCTAATGTACGAATTATATAATTTACAGAGGACTTCCTTACTCTTGTAACCAACATTTCTTTTAGCATTTTATTTGCCTTATTTCTAGCCTCTAAGCACCAATTCCAATTTCTTTTTTGGTCTCATTTCAGGGATTTGATCCATTGGTTTGGGTGATCCAAAATTACAAACCATTACACAAAATAGAACAGAATATTTACTGTAAACACATTTAAGGGGAGAGAATCTCCTTAAATGTGTTCATAGTAAAATTTCTTTGTTCTGTTGTGTAATGTATTGCCAGTTTTGTAGATCACCCAAGCCAATAGATCAAATCCCTGAAATGAGAAAAATAAAAAGCACTTGTAATTAGTACTAATGATGAAAAAATTATTTAGAGAGCTCAATCCAATCCAAAATTACTGTATAATCTTTCCAAGTTGTATAGTTACTTATGCCTGACCCTGTACTATAAACCAATAATTCTCAACCTGTGCTACACATATTACCTAACCAGTGATATGACAGAGGTTTATAAATACATAGCATACTCATGAGTAAATACTTTAATGATAATGTTTTCAAGGATGATATTAGTAGATGAATAACCCACAACCTTTCTGACTGTGGACCTGTAAGACAGTGGTTCCCAACCAGGTGCCTGATGCACACCATCGTGACCAAAGTCACTTTTTGTGTGACCAGATAGATAGTGTATTGTGACCAATATCAAATGGTCAACCCAAATAATGTGATAATGATGGAAACTAATCTTTCACTCTTTGGAAATATGTAAGAAAAGTTGAGCATCAACAAAGAGGCTTGTGAGTAAACAGGAACATGACAGAACTTGGTCCTATTACTAGAGTTTAATAATTAATTTAGTATAGATTTTTTCTGTCATCCATTAATTATTACTTTGTAAAGAATTTTCAGAGAAAATAGTTTATAGTTTTTTCATGAGAGTAAATGTTTAAATATGGCTTGAAAATTGTAATTAGCATGATGTGCTGATCACATGAACTGGTTGGGGAGTGTTCACTTGCTTGTGCACTGTGGAGAGGGGCAGTCACAATATATCACTCAGTGAGGCAGGTGCTCATTTAGATTTTTTTTATTTGCAGAAAAGTTTTATTGTATTGAAAATTGCAAAAATATATGGGTCATTTCCATGTGAAATCAATACAGCAGGTTTCATGACCACCTTGGGTTCTAATAAAATTTGACCTTCTTGCTGGGATGGTAAGCAAGTGATAAATATGAATTTTCATCTTCCAATGTTATTTAATTTGGGAGATACAACATTTTGAAATTTGAAGTTTTGTTGAAATTTTTCCTATTTTAGATTCACTAAAACACTTATAACTCTGGTGATAAGTTAGAGAGTTCATTCTGGTACCATTGTAAAGTTCTTAAATTGGGCTTCCATTTAATATGCTACTTGAGGTATTTTTTAATACCTGTTTGGAAAATTTCATTTAGGACATGAATGGGATGAGGAGATAAGATTTTTTTTTTTTTTGTAGTGCTCTGATGCTGCATGATTAGTCATGTTCAGGCATCATCAGACCTACTTCAGGGCAACATACTTCAGTCAGCCTTTCAGTTTGCTGTTCATTCTGGTAGAGTTAAGTTGTGTTTCATTCTATGGAAAGTACCATATTTCAGCAACTGCTGTGTAGAATTAAATATTTTTTCAGAGTTTAAAATGGCTGCAAGTGTTTCAAATGTTAAAGAACTTAATTTTTTGAAACAGTCTTGTAATCCTTTTAGTGTAAGTCACAGTGCTAGTTCCAAGAAAAATCTGAGACCTGTGCTGGAGTGGATGATAAAAAAAGGACCTAGTATTAAAAAAGGACAAAAAATCTGTGATAAATGTACAAAAACCATCACAAATTTGCCTGAAACTTGTGGTAAGGCAACATCTGATACTTTGAACTCAGAATGTGACATAAATCCAGTTGATGAGAAAAAAGAAGACTTAGATGTTAGTTTTAATACTGAGCCAGCCAGGGTATGTTGTTTATTCCTCAAAAGTACTCTGCAATCAATAGAAGTCACCAATTTGCATTAAAGTTGTTGCAGGTGAAGTATTCAAAATAAAAATTTAAGATCAAGAGAGCTGTGAAAAGAAATATTTCTAATTTATCAGACTCCAATAATAGTGACTGTTCAGATGAAAGTGAAATCATGGCACAATTGAAAGAAAAATTTTGCACAATAATGAAAAAAAAAGGTGAAAAAGTCCAAATATTTACAGTTCTTCCTATGAGCAGGTCCATAAGGCAAATCCAACAAGAATTCAAAGCCTCAAATTATATAGTTCAAAGTGCCAAGAAATTAGTGGCTGAGAAAGGGATATTGTCAAGCCCAAATGTGAAACCAGGCAAAGTGCTGCCTCCTGCAACCATTGAAATTGTGAAACAATTTTATGTTTCTGATGATATCAACAGGATCATGCCAAGCAAGAAGGACCATGTTTCTGTTAACATGGAAGGCAACAAGGTTCATCTTCAGAAACAAATGATTTTGTGTAATCTAAAAGAAGCCTACTCAATTTTTAAGGAACAGAATCCTGAAAAGTTGATAGGCTTTTCAAAGTTTGCAGAATTATGGCCAAAAAACTGTGTTGGCTGAAGCCAGTGGTACTCACAGCATTCACCAGAATGTGAAACCTGTGGTTTTAGGAGCAAAGTTGCATGCTTTAACTGAAGACAAAGAGAACTCAATTAAAACTTATGAAGATTGCTTGACCAAAATTGTCTGTAATGTGCCAGGCATAAAATGCTATCTGGGGGAATGTGAGATGTATCCAGGGACTGAGAACCTTATAAAAGACTGAGAAGAAATTGGAAGAAAATAATGTAGATAATATAACCTACCAACAATGGATGGCTACTGACAGATGAACTCTTGAAACAACTGTGAAATCTTGCAGTGACTTTCTTGATTCTTTTGCTGAAAAGTTAAACATGTTGTCATTCTTTCATAGCATGACAGCAATCATGTTTTTATAAAGAACGAAAGTTGAAACTAAGAGGTGCAGAAACTGCTGTTATTTGTGATTTTCCTGAAAATCAGAGCATCAGAGTACTTACAAAAAAAAAAATCTTATCTCCTCGTCCCATTCATGTCCTAAAATGAAATTTTTCAAACAGGTACTAAAATACTCACAAAATGTTTTGAATTGAAAAACCCTTAAATAAATTTGGCTATACATTTTTTCATTAATTAAGGTAAAAAAATCAAAGTGAATGAAAATACCTCAAGTAGTACATTAAATGGAAGCCCAATTTAAGAGCTTTACATTGGTACCAGAATGAACTCCCTAGCTTAATTATCACCAGAGTTATAAGCGTTTTAGTGAATCTAAAATAGGAAAAATTTCAACAAAACTTCAAATTTCAAAATAATGTCTCTCTCAAATTAAATGACATTGGAAGATGAAATTTCATATTTACCACTTACTTACCATACCCAGCAATCTTGTGAAATTTTATTAGAATCTGAGATGGTCATGATTTTCTTCCTCCTTGATCTGTATTGATATGACATGGAATGACCCATATACTGATGTTCATTGAGAAATAAAACTCTTCATTTTTCATTCACAATTTCTTCTCCTTAAGCCTTGTACAAATATACACAGATAAAAGGTTGGGTTCATATTGCTCCGAGGTAAAGTGTGACCAACATTTTTCCATAAAGTCCAAAGTGTGACCAAGTTAAAAAAAGGTTGGGAACCACTGCTGTATGCCATGTAATCTGTCATCCAGGAAGATTTAACAATAACATACAGGGCCAAATTAAGATTTTATTTTGATTCAGTACAAATGCTGAACACCCTTAAAATAAATATGACTTTACAGATAAGGCTAAAAATTCAAGATTAAACACCACAGCCCTTCCCTATAGTTTTGGTTAGGCAGCATCACTTTCCTTACTAAATAGTGGTACTGTACTCAGAAAAGCATTGTGGAAAAAATGGAACATGGACCCAAAAATGTTGAGAACCACTGCTGTAAACAAAATAGCAGCATTAACTAATTACTTAAAAAATTAACCCTTAACTAAATAGGTTCATCGATAACTACAGTAATAGTAGGCTATGGTTTTAGCAGTGCTGTGTTGGGTTTCTCAACTGGGATCCCAGGATCTCAGGTGGAAAATGATAACGTTAAATCCAGGGACAAGCACAGCAAATCCCAGGATTTCCTGGGTTTTACAAAGTATTCTAAAAACTATTTCAAATAATTTTACATTAATTTACTACTGTATCTAGAAAATACAAACAAAGACTATGATGGCAAATTTATAACACCACAATCATGTTGCATTGTGCAACTTGAATAGTGCCCATAATATGGTCTGTATGATGATGTGCATATGTAATATGACTGTTATTTTTGATGATTAGACTTAGACTGAAAGCCAATCATTTGATTTCTCTTTTCTTTTTGTTTTTTCCCTTCTACTCCTGCTGGAGAGAGGTTCTTACTTCTGGGGTTAAACCTTAACTCTAAGAAATTTTTAGGTACAGCCTAGTACCAAGTGTAGGATATAGGTACTGTATTGCAGTATCCCCCCTACAATTTCTCCAGATGTTATACTTATGTGCAGTTGATCCAGGAACTCAACTAAATCAAACATTTTGTGTTTTAGTGGATTTTAATTTTGGTTATTATGATATTTTCAATTCAGTGGAACACTTTTTGCTATTGATATTTTTTTACTAAAAATTAGTTAGAAGTATGTAAAAGGTGTTACGTTCGTATAACTTATACTATAACTAATCTAATTTATTTTTGAAGTGTAAAGCTGCAAATTAGCATTGTAAGGCATAGCCACCTAGGCTATATACCATATTTATGTTTCTGCTGTGTTTGAAACTTGGCCTAAGCTCTATTCTTTATTATATTTATCATTATTGTGTTAAAATATTTATAGATTTATATTTAATATTAACTAACTAATCTAGATTTATCTAATGCTTAAACATTTTAAGACTTTATTATCATTATTTTTTATAAACTAGGAAATCCCAGGATCTTGGGATGATGACAATTTTTTCCCATGGTATAGTGAAAACCCCTGAAAATGAGAAACCCTAGTGCTGTGACATAACTAGCTGCAGTATTCAGTAATCATTACTTTTTTGAGTAATTGTAACAGCAACTAGTTACATTTTCCAGATGAGTATGTTAACTAACTAGTTACAAAAAAGCATGAGTATTTGTAACTTCTACCACTTACTTTTTTCTGTGTGGATAAAAAATTAGTACCATAGCTGCTTTTATTCACAAGACTTGCTCAATGTACATATTGTGCAAAGTGCAAGTTCATTGATAACATATATCTAAAACTAATATGGTAAAATCTTGTTTATTCATTAAATCACAATCAATTTGAAACAAATGAACAAATCTTGGTAAGTATCACTTGTCAGGGAAAGTATTTTTATCAGGATTGCTCACTAAATCCAGACAAAATGTGAAAAACTTGTAACTTTTGAAATAGTAACTGGTAGTGTTATGGTTTTGAAACAGCAACTAGTAACTAGTTGCTTTTTTGAGACTAATTGTAACTAGTTACTTATTTGAGGCATTAACCATTAACTATAATTAGTTACAAAAAATGTAACTGTCACAACACTGGATATTAGTAATATACTGTACCTAAGAGTATCCATGGTATTTCAGATATAGAGACAAAAAATCAAGCTCAAATCCAAATTTCTTGCTACCCTGCTTTTTATTATGCTTGTGTTAAACAAGCCTTACACTTTAAACTCATCTCTCTCATCTGCAAAAAAAAAATTATTATTATTATTATTATTTTATATATAAATCCCCAATTTATGTGCCTCCGCATTTGTGCAGTTTTGGATTAATGCATCCAAAAAATATTTAATTTTTTCCAAGAGACCCTAATGGTGTGTGTTATTTTTTTATTGCATGTTATTACTAATTTTTACTTTTTTTACAGACGAGTTTATGTATTTATTTATTTATTTATTTAATTAATATTTTTATCTACTGCATAAATCAGGTGTGTGTGTGTGTGTGTGTGTGTGTGTGTGTGTGTGTGTGTGTGTGTCAGTTGATATAGAATTCAGTAAGTCCTCAACTTACATTTTAATTATTAACTACAAGTATATTAGCAAGTAATTAATTCACCTCAAGAAGTAACAAAAAACCAAAGGAATGTCAAGAAAAATCTGCCCTGAAAATACTCAATTCCCTAGTCCTGTGGGGGGCTGTTTCCCCCCAGACCCCCCACCTCATACGCCTATGTGTGTATGTGTATATATACCTATATCTATATATATATATATATATATATATATATATATAATATGATACACACAGACTGTGCATGGAACAAGGAACTCTTCTGCGAAAATTGAATCCACTATAGGGTCATTCTCTATCAGATCAACCAGTGCCTAACACCCTCATCTCTCAGATTTTGCTGAAATTTGGTTTATAGGGAGTTTGTGGGCCCTGAATCCATTTCTGAAATTATAAGGTCAATCCAACCAACGGTTCAAGAGATATGACCTCGGGAAATTTGAGGTCACTTGCGAGGTCACTAACATTTGGCGACCCATAACTTGGGTAATAATGGTCACAATTATATAAAAGTATATATATTTAGAATCAGAAAACGACAAGGAATCCAAATATGCAAGTTTTAGAACTCTAGGTTGAAAAATAAAAAAGTTACACTGTAACCAAAATTTGAGGTCACGATTTGACCTCTGGGGTATCAAATGAGAATTTTTTTTTTAAATGTAAAAAATGAAGGCATAGGCATTGGCTATTAGAATCAGCAAAAAAAAGTTTGTTTATGTTAGTATTTTTCATGTAACTAACATATAAGTGAACACCATATTCATAAGTTGTGCGTCAATTCTACCTATTTTTTCACACTTAAGCTCATAATTTGACCTATAGAAATTAAAATTACATTTTTTTAGAGATATAAAAACAAAGGCAAAAAATGTAAAATTGTATTTCACTGCTAATCTACACTGGCAATAATAGTTATAATAGTGAAAGGGGAAGACCTACTTAGAGGATTCATGTGCTAGCCTAATACAATTTTTGCATGCTCGATGCTCTCATCAATTTCTTTTTGTGGAAAAATGTATTGAATTCTGCTGCCTCCTCTTAGGGTAGGACAACTCATTACAGTTAATATATGATGTCCTGGCACTGCACATGAATCCTTGTTTGATGGATAATAATATGCACTTGATCCTGATGACCCAGAGGGATGTAGAAAGTTCACAGTGAAATCATCAAACTCTTCACAATATTCCTCCACAATTCCATACCAAACTTGCATGTCATAAATGCAGCCAACATACTCTCCTGGTTTGACACATTTTAGGTTACCAAGCATTGCAGGTTCATTAGTAAAATGACTTTTCCTTATTCTTTTCTTTTCTCCAATGCCACTTGAAATGGGATACACCATCAGTTCTTCCTTGTTTAGGGGAACAAATCTATGATATTTCTGAGTTCCAGGAATAGCCCTACTATCCTTGAATCGATGTTCCAACCGTTCTTCTACATCTTTCAAATCAGCTGTAGTTACAAAGAAAAAATTTATCTTCTTGCTCAAGTTTTCTTCACAAAACTGAAACATGTGTTCTGGTGTAAGAATTTGCCTCTCTGTAGTTCTCTGCAAACTGGCACGAGCAGTAGCTCTTTTCACTGTTCCTCCAATCCCATCACATGCATTTTTGCCATGGGATGTAGCAAAGAAGTGCCATTCACAAGACAGACCAAAATCCTCATCATGGTAACAGAGATTTGGGTCATTCTCTGTCAGATCAACCAAAAAAAATTGAAATTAACACCCTCATCTCTCATATTTTGCTGAAATTTGGTTTATAGGGAGTTTGTGAGCCCTGAATCCATTTCTGAAATTATAAGGTCAATCCGACCAACGGTTCAAGAGATATGACCTCGGGCAATTTGAGGTCACTCGCGAGGTTACTAACATTTGGCGAGCCATAACTTGGGTAATAATTGTCATAATTATATAAAAGTATATATATTTAGAATCAGAAAACAACAAGGAATCCAAATATGCAAGTTTTAGAACTCTAGGTTGAAAAAAAAAAAGTTACACTGTAACCAAAATTTGAGGTCATGATTTGACCTCTGGGGTATCAAATGAGAATTTTTTTTTAAATGTAAAAAATGAAGGCATAGGCATTGGCTATTAGAATCAGCAAAAAAAAGTTTGTTTATGTTAGTATTTTTCATGTAACTAACATATAAGTGAACACCATATTCATAAGTTGTGCGTCAATTCTACCTATTTTTTCACACTTAAGCTCATAATTTGACCTATAGAAATTAAAATTACATTTTTTATAGATAAAAAAACAAAGTCAGAGTTCTTGACTAATAGAAACAATCATAAAAAGTTTGTTTATGTTGGTACTTTTCATGTAACTAACTTATAAGTGAACACCATATTTATAAATTGCTTGTCATTTCAAGGAATTTTTATATCTTAGCTATCAATTTGACCTCAAGCTCCAAGAATTTAATAAAAATTGTATTTCACTGCTAATCTACACTGGCAATAATAGTTATAATAGTGAAAGGGGAAGACTAAGCTCACATGTAGCCTAAACAAACCTGTTGAAACATGTTGCTACTTGTCTAAGTGCAGAATCAACACAGATAGTTGCAAAATTCCTTGTCTACAGGTTAGTACAGTTCCAGCCAGCACTGTGGGTGGCTGGTGGGTATGGTGTTTTAATGAGCCTCAGAGACTATCAAGGCCTAAAATATTAAGTGTGTATAGCTATATATTTTCTAAAAAATATATATTACCTAATTGTAAATCCTATATCTTTACAGATCAAAATACAATGGTTCGGCACTTGAAATACTGCCAGGACCCTATTCAAAAACACAAGAAACGCATAACAATCAATCTTAGAAAAGTGACTGATGTACTTGTTGAAAAATGTGCTGGAAGAGTGAAAAAAGACTCATTGTTGTGTGTGAACTGCTGGACACTGATAATGAAAAACCCCACTATACTTAGTACCACTGAAAACAACGAGTCTGAGCAGGATTCAAATGAATCATCTACTATCAGTGGCTTGAGTAACATCTCTTCAATTCAAGATCTGGACAATGACAGTGATTGCTTGATAAAGGAAAATCCTTCAACTTCAGTTGAACCAGTTCTAGCATTTCTGGACCAAACACCAGTTAAAAAAAGTAAGTAATAAATTAATATAATAACTTATACTTTACTACAAGGTCTGTTTGATCTACTATATAGCCAATTATATAGCATTTAAGGTACTATAATTAATATTTAATTACTAATATTCAGGTGTGTGAAACCTTTTTTTCTGTTCTTTTCAGAAGGGCTGTCATTAAGCCAGAAAAAGCGCAAGGCTCGTGGTAAGTTATCATCTGCTCAGAAACACCTGAAGGAGAGGCTAGAACTCAGTTATGGTGTTCAAATTACCGAGGAGGTAAGTGATACTTCAAAACCTGAAACTAAATCTGAAAAACATCTAGACAAATTAATGAATGAATTGAAACAGTCATTCCTGGAGAGCAAATGTCACCATCACAAACTACAAATATTGACACTCTCACCATACACAATTGAAAAAACAGCTAGTTTCTTTCAAACTACAACATACATGGTGAAAAGAAGCCGTTCACTTAAATCAGAACATGGAATCCTTCCGAAGATTCCACTAATGTGCAAAGGAAAAGTGATATCTGAAGAACACAAAGATATAGTTAGAAGATTCTATGAGTCAGAAGAGGTTAGTCATATGTGTCCTGGCCAAAAGGATCGCGTAAAAGTTATCAGTGCTGAAGGTGCAATGAAGGTGCAAAAACGATTGGTCCTCGGGAATTTAAGAGAGATGTTTGAACTATATAAAAATGATGAAAAGAATCCCAAAATAGGATTTTCCACATTTGCAAAATTACGGCCATCATATTGTGTGCTTGCCGGTAGTGGTGGGACTCATTCTGTCTGTGTCTGCACATACCATCAAAATCCAAAATTGCAGCTGGCTGCATTGGGAGAAAGAGGTCTTTCATACAAGGATCTTATGGATTACAGTGTCTGCAGTACAGAAAGAGAGACTTGCATGATGCAACTTTGCAATGATTGCCCAAGAGAAGAGGGTGTCCTGGATTTTCTTGAGTTACTTGACAGTGTGAAATCAGCTCCAAATGAAATATCTTACAAGCAATGGGTGACTGTTGACCGTTGTACAATGGTTGATAAGGTGGAGCCACTTCATGAATACTTATCATCCCTAAGCATGAAAATATCCTGCATGGTTCGTCATCACTTTGTTGCTCAGCAACAATCACAGTACTTCAAGCAGTTGAAAGAAACACTACCACCTCAGAGCGAGGTAGTTATAGTAGGTGATTTCTCTGAGAATTATTCTTTCATTGTCCAGGATGCTGCCCAAGGGTTTCACTGGGACAATTCACAGTGTACAGTTCACCCTTTTGTCATCTATTATAGATCATCTGCAGACCAGGAACTTAGCCATTTTAATGTCTGTTTCTTATCTGCATCACTAAAACACAACACTATAATGGTTTACTCATTCATATTGAAGCTTATGACATATGTTAAATTCAGATGCCCACAATTGAAGAAGGTGCACTATTTCTCAGATGGATGTGCTGGCCAATATAAGAACAGATACAACTTCACAAATCTCTGTTACCATGAAGAGGATTTTGGTCTGTCTTGTGAATGGCACTTCTTTGCTACATCCCATGGCAAAAATGCATGTGATGGGATTGGAGGAACAGTGAAAAGAGCTACTGCTCGTGCCAGTTTGCAGAGAACTACAGAGAGGCAAATTCTTACACCAGAACACGTTTCAGTTTTGTGAAGAAAACTTGAGCAAGAAGATAAATGTTTTCTTTGTAACTACAGCTGATTTGAAAGATGCAGAAGAACGGTTGGAACATCGATTCAAGGATAGTAGGGCTATTCCTGGAACTCAGAAATATCATAGATTTGTTCCCCTAAACAAGGAAGAACTGATGGTGTATCCCATTTCAAGTGGCATTGGAGAAAAGAAAAGAATAAGGAAAAGTCATTTTACTAATGAACCTGCAATGCTTGGTAACCTAAAATGTGTCAAACCAGGAGAGTATGTTGGCTGCATTTATGACATGCAAGTTTGGTATGGAATTGTGGAGGAATATTGTGAAGAGTTTGATGATTTCACTGTGAACTTTCTACATCCCTCTGGGTCATCAGGATCACGTGCATATTATTATCCATCAAACAAGGATTCATGTGCAGTGCCAGGACATCATATATTAACTGTAATGAGTTGTCCTACCCTAAGAGGAGGCAGCAGAATTCAATACATTTTTCCACAAAAAGAAATTGATGAGAGCATCGAGCATGCAAAAATTGTATTAGGCTAGCACATGAATCCTCTAAGTAGGTCTTCCCCTTTCACTATTATAACTATTATTGCCAGTGTAGATTAGCAGTGAAATACAATTCTACATTTTTTGCCTTTGTTTTTATATCTATAAAAAAATGTAATTTTAATTTCTATAGGTCAAATTATGAGCTTAAGTGTGAAAAAATAGGTAGAATTGACGCACAACTTATGAATATGGTGTTCACTTATATGTTAGTTACATGAAAAATACTAACATAAACAAACTTTTTTTTGCTGATTCTAATAGCCAATGCCTATGCCTTCATTTTTTACATTTAAAAAAAAAATTCTCATTTGATACCCCAGAGGTCAAATCGTGACCTCAAATTTTGGTTACAGTGTAACTTTTTTATTTTTCAACCTAGAGTTCTAAAACTTGCATATTTGGATTATTACCCAAGTTATGGGTCGCCAAATGTTAGTGACCTCGCAAGTGACCTCAAATTTCCCAAGGTCATATCTCTTGAACCGTTGGTCGGATTGACCTTATAATTTCAGAAATGGATTCAGGGCCCACAAACTCCCTATAAACCAAATTTCAGCAAACTCTGAGAGATGAGGGTGTTAGGCACTAGTTGATCTGACAGAGAATGACCCATTTGTGAAGTTGTATCTGTTCTTATATTGGCCAGCACATCCATCTGAGAAATAGTGCACCTTCTTCAATTGTGGGCATCTGAATTTAACATATGTCATAAGCTTCAATATGAATGAGTAAACCATTATAGTGTTGTGTTTTAGTGATGCAGATAAGAAACAGACACTAAAATGGCTAAGTTCCTGGTCTGCAGATGATCTATAATAGATGACAAAAGGGTGAACTGTACACTGTGAATTGTCCCAGTGAAACCCTTGGGCAGCATCCTGGACAATGAAAGAATAATTCTCAGAGAAATCACCTACTATAACTACCTCGCTCTGAGGTGGTAGTGTTTCTTTCAACTGCTTGAAGTACTGTGATTGTTGCTGAGCAACAAAGTGATGACGAACCATGCAGGATATTTTCATGCTTAGGGATGATAAGTATTCATGAAGTGGCTCCACCTTATCAACCATTGTACAACGGTCAACAGTCACCCATTGCTTGTAAGATATTTCATTTGGAGCTGATTTCACACTGTCAAGTAACTCAAGAAAATCCAGGACACCCTCTTCTCTTGGGCAATCATTGCAAAGTTGCATCATGCAAGTCTCTCTTTCTGTACTGCAGACACTGTAATCCATAAGATCCTTGTATGAAAGACCTCTTTCTCCCAATGCAGCCAGCTGCAATTTTGGATATTGATGGTATGTGCAGACACAGACAGAATGAGTCCCACCACTACCGGCAAGCACACAATATGATGGCCGTAATTTTGCAAATGTGGAAAATCCTATTTTGGGATTCTTTTCATCATTTTTATATAGTTCAAACATCTCTCTTAAATTCCCGAGGACCAATCATTTTTGCACCTTCATTGCACCTTCAGCACTGATAACTTTCACGCAATCCTTTTGGCCAGGACACATACGACTAACCTCTTCTGACTCATAGAATCTTCTAACTATATCTTTGTGTTCTTCAGATATCACTTTTCCTTTGCTCATTAGTGGAATCTTCGGAAGGATTCCATGTTCTGATTTAAGTGAACAGCTTCTTTTCACCATGTATGTTGTAGTTTGAAAGAAACTAGCTGTTTTTTCAATTGTGTATGGTGAGAGTGTCAATATTTGTAGTTTGTGATGGTGACATTTGCTCTCCAGGAATGACTGTTTCAATTCATTCATTAATTTGTCTAGATGTTTTTCAGATTTAGTTTCAGGTTTTGAAGTATCACTTACCTCCTCGGTAATTTGAACACCATAACTGAGTTCTAGCCTCTCCTTCAGGTGTTTCTGAGCAGATGATAGCTTACCACGAGCCTTGCGCTTTTTCTGGCTTAATGACAGCCCTTCTGAAAAGAACAGAAAAAAAGGTTTCACACACCTGAATATTAGTAATTAAATATTAATTATAGTACCTTAAATGCTATATAATTGGTTATATAGTAGATCAAACAGACCTTGTAGTAAAGTATAAGTTATTATATTAATTTATTACTTACTTTTTTTAACTGGTGTTTGGTCCAGAAATGCTAGAACTGGTTCAACTGAAGTTGAAGGATTTTCCTTTATCAAGCAATCACTGTCATTGTCCAGATCTTGAATTGAAGAGATGTTACTCAAGCCACTGATAGTAGATGATTCATTTGAATCCTGCTCAGACTCGTTGTTTTCAGTGGTACTAAGTATAGTGGGGTTTTTCATTATCAGTGTCCAGCAGTTCACACACAACAATGAGTCTTTTTTCACTCTTCCAGCACATTTTTCAACAAGTACATCAGTCACTTTTCTAAGATTGATTGTTATGCGTTTCTTGTGTTTTTGAATAGGGTCCTGGCAGTATTTCAAGTGCCGAACCATTGTATTTTGATCTGTAAAGATATAGGATTTACAATTAGGTAATATATATTTTTTAGAAAATATATAGCTATACACACTTAATATTTTAGGCCTTGATAGTCTCTGAGGCTCATTAAAACACCATACCCACCAGCCACCCACAGTGCTGGCTGGAACTGTACTAACCTGTAGACAAGGAATTTTGCAACTATCTGTGTTGATTCTGCACTTAGACAAGTAGCAACATGTTTCAACAGGTTTGTTTAGGCTACATGTGAGCTTAGTCTTCCCCTTTCACTATTATAACTATTATTGCCAGTGTAGATTAGCAGTGAAATACAATTTTTATTAAATTCTTGGAGCTTGAGGTCAAATTGATAGCTAAGATATAAAAATTCCTTGAAATGACAAGCAATTTATAAATATGGTGTTCACTTATAAGTTAGTTACATGAAAAGTACCAACATAAACAAACTTTTTATGATTGTTTCTATTAGTCAAGAACTCTGACTTTGTTTTTTATATCTATAAAAAATGTAATTTTAATTTCTATAGGTCAAATTATGAGCTTAAGTGTGAAAAAATAGGTAGAATTGACGCACAACTTATGAATATGGTGTTCACTTATATGTTAGTTACATGAAAAATACTAACATAAACAAACTTTTTTTTGCTGATTCTAATAGCCAATGCCTATGCCTTCATTTTTTACATTTAAAAAAAAATTCTCATTTGATACCCCAGAGGTCAAATCATGACCTCAAATTTTGGTTACAGTGTAACTTTTTTATTTTTCAACCTAGAGTTCTAAAACTTGCATATTTGGATTCCTTGTCGTTTTCTGATTCTAAATATATATATTTTTATATAATTATGACAATTATTACCCAAGTTATGGCTCGCCAAATGTTAGTAACCTCGCGAGTGACCTCAAATTGCCCGAGGTCATATCTCTTGAACCGTTGGTCGGATTGACCTTATAATTTCAGAAATGGATTCAGGGCTCACAACCTCCCTATAAACCAAATTTCAGCAAAATATGAGAGATGAGGGTGTTAATTTCAATTTTTTTTGGTTGATCTGACAGAGAATGACCCTATCCTCTTTTTCTATCATCTGTGCTGTTTTCTGATGAGGCTGCCTTCACAAGAAATGGCATGATCAATTTTTATAACACTTATCACTGGGCTGAAGAGAATTCACATGCCATCATCCAGTCAAGGCACCAACAACAATTTAGTATCAATGTATGGGCAGGACTTATTGCCAACAACTTAATCGGTCCTTTTGTTTTGCCTGGAAGTTTAACAGGAGAATCATATTCCAATTTTTTAAGGAATGATTTAAGCAATATACTAGATGAAGTTCCTCTTTGTGTCCAATGTTGTATGTGGTTTATGCATGATGGCATTCCGCCTCATTTTAGTCAAGTAGCAGAGACTAGGGCCTATTTGGCTGACCATTTTCGTGATAAATGGATAGGTTGTGGAGGACCCATTGCATGGCCTGCTCACTCTCCAGACATGAATCCACTCAATTTTTACCTGTGGGATCATCTGAAATCCATCATGTATGTGACACCTATTGACAACATTGAAATGCTTCACCAATGTGTAGAACAAGGATGCCAGAAAATCAAAGCAATAACTGGAATGTTTGAACGCATCAGGCAGTCTATGACAAGGCATGTTCAGGCGTGTATTCAAGTGCAAGTCAGTCATTTTGAGCACTTCCTTTAAAGGTGAGGTGGATATTTGCTGGAACACATAATGGGCTGTAACTTGGAAACAAAGCAATTTCAGGCATATGTTTATATAAACTTTTTTCATTGTTTTCAGGTCCTGAATCCATCCTGAAAGTGCGTTCCAAAGGTTATAAAACACCCTGTGTATATGATACAAACCCACAAAGAAAAAGAAAAATGATTCCAAGGCCTTTCATGTATTCAGAAGTACACCTTCCTGATGAGGTGTACTTCTGAATACATGAAAGAACTTAGAATAATTTTTATTTTTCCTTGTGGATTTGCAGCATTCATTCATTTCACATGTTTAATTGTGAAATTCATCCCATATATATATAAACATTGGCATTTCTGCAATTCATCCATTACCATATGATAGTACACAGTCTGAAGAACCTCTCAGTGGGTATAACTCATTTTTGCCCCGGATGGTGCTTGTACTACTTTTGCTTCAGAAGACCTCATATATATATATATATATATATGGGATGAATTTCACATTCTAGAATGTGCATTTATTCATTTTAAAAGCAATTTCAATAACAGTGCGGGGATGTATAAAATTGACGATATCATGTTAAAATTTCTTTTGCCTCTCATTAACCCTTGTTAAGTATGTGCTAATTGTTTTGTTTTTCCTGTACATTGTATATATTTATGGGTATCTCGCCGTTTATCTTCATTCCCTGATGAGGTGTAGCTTTGAATATACGAAAGGCCTTGGAATCGTTTTTCTTTTTCCTTGTGGGTTTGCAGCATATATATATAATATATATATATATAAACTGCAAACACGCAGTATAATTAACGTAAAGAACGACGCTTGTATAGGAGAATATTCCGGGCAAGATGAGAGAGAACAAAACAAATGAAAATATGAGGTAACCACAAAGGAATCGAACCCGGGATCTTCTGATTGCCAGTCAGATATGATAACCATTACACCATGGGCCTCACTCAATCAAATGCCGTAATTCTTCTACATACGCGCAGAAACCAATGCCCCAAGGGGACACCTCCCACATGCCGTACATTATATACATTTAAACTGCAAACACGCAGTATAATTAACGTAAAGAACGATGCTTGTATATGAGAATATTCCGCGCAAGATGAGAGAGAGAGAATGAAACAAATGAAAAAATGAGGTAACCACCCGGGAATCAAACCCGGGATCTTCTGATTGCCGGTCAGATATGATAACCATTACACCATGGGCCTCACTCAATCAAATGCCATAATTCTTCTACATACACGCAGAAACCAATGCCCCAAGGGGGCACCTCCCGCATGTATATGTAAAAATGAACAATGACTAATCCATATTCATTTTTACATAATAAACCAAAATCGCCTAAGCGAGTTTTGGATAAAAATTGTATTTGTAGCTTCCTATTTTTGTTTGTGTCATAACCTTACGATCTCCCATTTCTATGGTTTAGTCGTATCCATTTTCCATTTTTCATTTTTGTTATAGAAGTTATTATAATTAATTATGATTGTCTTGCATCTCACCCTCGACCCTAGATTATGCATACACAGTGCATGTAACAGGATTGTTACTCTTTGTCTCTAATTCGTTCTTGTAAATCTTCCTAACAATGATTCGTACTCTACGTACAAATTCAATAACTATGACGTCCCATTTTCCCGTCATTAATTTCCCTTCATCATATCTCTAGTATTCAATGTATGAAAATTTATATATCATCATAATAAAAACTGTACACCCTCTAGAAGTCATTATTTATATGTTATGTAGTATAAATATAATTCTTACATTCATATCTTATCTTGACCAATTATCCAATATAAATCTTATTAAATAATCATCTGTACTCGTGTCAGTCATGAAATGCAAAACTTTTGCCTTCGTTCTAAAACGCAAAAATACGTTCTCGTATTATTTTTTTCATTTCTATTTTTAATTATTTGACCTCCCGAGATGAACTCGAAAATGCTGAGGGTAAGTGATCGAATTTCGCGAACTTGCATATTCGAACACTCGAAGGTTAAAATACCTCCTCTCGCTTTGATTTCAAATTTATAATATTATCATGCGTTATGTTATATCATGTATGTCATGTCTCATGTACTTGTGTTGTACTAATAACCATATAATCTAACCATATAATCTAACCATGGTAAACGATGTAATGTATTTCAATGAAATTATAATTAACTGTAATATTTTAATTTAATATAATGTAATGTACTTTAATGAAACTGTACTTAATGATGTAATGTACTAAATAACGTAGTCAATGTACTTTAATGAAATTGTAGTTAACGATAATAAATGAATTGATAATTATAATCAAAGTTACAGTAGACCAAAATTACAATGTACTCAATGTCCGACCCGACATTATGTCGCCATAAGGAATGTCGAATTGGCAATACTGTTGTTATGTATTTTTATTATTATTCTTCCGTTGTGATAAATTTTAATGTGCTTTCTACTTTGCCATATAATTGATAACCTATTGTTTTTTAAAATCTCATAATCATTTTTTTAGATTTAGCTGAATAATGAATCCTGAGTAACTTTTGCCATGTCATGTTTTGTATACATTCTTTCTTCATTATAAATGTTGAAGTCATGTCTTGCCTAAGCATTTAATTGTAAATCTTAAACCTTTAATTTTTACTCATATGCATATTTTAGTGTAAAGATGCATAGTTCAATTTCCACTTTTAGTTAACTTGGCAGATCATGATAACATCAGATCTGAAAATACGCAGTTTAAGATAAAAATATGGCTTCATCTTCAAATATCTTGTTTATCCGTTTAAACCTTACACAGCTAAAAGATTTACTTTATTTTCAAATATTGTGCAAAAATAATACAGCCTCTTCAACATTTAATGATGATGATGTTAGTAGAATTGGGGTATATAAAGCCCACCAATTTCTTCCATGTTTGTTCTGATACCAACTACGAGGCTGAGCATTACCTGTAACAGTTTAGAAGTAAAACACAGTAAGAACAAGTCTTTATCTTCTCCTTCGAGCCGTGCTCTCTTCAGAAAACTTAGTCATTAGAATCTCCGGATAAGCTACAAGAAGAATCGGAGAGAAACCTCAAAGAATTTAATAAGCCTCTCAGAATCCTCCGAGCCACTAAAGAAGAACTCGAGAGTAGTATAGAAGAAACTACTGCAAGTAACAGATCCGTTGCTGCCTCCTAACCAGAACCCCCGTCGACTTCGAACCAACCCAGGGCCATAGACGGAGGGGTTAACATATATAATGTATGGCATGTGGGAGGTGCCCCCTTGGGGCATTGGTTTCTGCATGTATGTAGAAGAATTACGGCATTTGATTGAGTGAGGCCCATGGTGTAATGGTTATCATATCTGACTGGCAATCGGAAGATCCCGGGTTTGATTCCCGGGTGGTTACCTCATTTTTTCATGTTTCATTCTCTCTCTCATCTTGCGCAGAATATTCTCCTATACAAGCGTCGTTCTTTACGTTAATTATACTGCGTGTTTGCAGTTTAAATGTATATAATGTACGGCATGTGGGAGGTGCCCCCTTGGGGCATTGGTTTCTGCGCGTATGTAGAAGAATTACGGCATTTGATTGAGTGAAGCCCATGGTGTAATGGTTATCATATCTGACTGGCAATCGGAAGATCCTGGGTTCAATTCCCGGGGGGGGGGGGGTTACCTCATTTTTTCATTTGTTTCATTCTCTCTCATCTTGCGCGGAATATTCTCCTATACAAGCGTCATTCTTTACGATAGATATATATATATATATATATATATATATATACCTTTCAAAGGTTCACGTGCGATGATTCCTCACTTCACAATGGTCAAGCTTCTCACCTCTCCTCTCAAGTTGACCTGGTGAAGTAGTGAGTTGGCTTTTTGTACTCTCCACCTCACATAACCAGGTACACCCAGCTCATCGGGGATTGTTCTGAGCCAGGCGTCTAATCTTCTTTTGAAGATGTCCACTGCAACACCATTCATGTTCCTTAAGTCTTTGGCCAGCTGATTAAACAGTTTTGGTCCTCTCACAACAAAACTATTTTCTTTCAGGGTTAAGGATGTTCCCTGTCTTGCCTTTAATTTGGGAACACAACAGTCTTTCTTTTCTACTTTCCACCATTGAGTTACAGGCTTTGGAGTAAGATTAGGGACTAGTTTCTCCATTATTTTCCAAGTGTAAATAATGGTGTCTCTCTCTCTCTCTCTTCTCCTTTCCAGTGAATATAGGTTTAATTCGCGTAACCTTTCCTAGTACAGGTAGGTCCCATTATATGAGCATTCATAATACAAGAAACCAATGATACAAGGTTAGCATTTATAGGACTTTTCCATTATACAACTCCGACCTTATGAGAATCTCACAAGAATCAGTACGAGAAGGCAGAAGGAAATTCAAAATGTACAGCCAAACCAGGTACGAATGGCTAGCTGTGACGCAGCCCATGACATAGCATGATGCTTAGCTGAACTGGCAGTAGACAGCGACTTACAGCTGGAGAGGGCTCTGGACTTGCTAGGCAGATATGAGGAGCTTTACCAGCAGAAGATGGCGAAGGCACAGACAACACTCCACCAATTCTTCCCACCCAAGCCTTCCCTCTCCACCTTCACCTACATCTTCAAAACCACAGCCCTCCACTAGCCGAGGTGGTTTGGTGCCAATATTTAAGTCTCCCATCTCCAAGGGCAAGTCTCCCTCCTCCAAGGGCAAATAAGTGTACATACTCATAATACAAGTAAGTGTACATACTCATAATACAAGTGTACATGCTTGTATGCTATTTCATGTGTGTATATATATATATATATATATATATATATATATATATATATATATATATATATATATCATATAATATTTGGGAACCAAACCCCCATTTTCCCATAGGTTATGTAGTTCATTATACGAGAACTCACTATACGAGTGGGGTTGGAGGAATATAACTGCTTGTATCATCGAGACCTACCTGTAATTAATTCTTTGCACCCATTGATCTTGGCTGTGAAGCTTCTCTGAATCCCTTCTAGCTGTCTAATGTCTTCTTTTTTTATATGGGGATGTTAGGACTGAGCAGTATTCCAATTTGGGTATGATCAGCATTTTCAGTAGAGGAATCATTATATTCCTATCCCTTTGTTTAAAGGTTCTCAGTATCTGCCCAGTTATTTTCTTTGCTCTATTTACTGCTAGCTTATTTTTTGTTTCAAATTTCACATCATCAGTCATTACAACCCCTAAATCTTTTGCTCTGGAATTTCTCTGAATTTCCTGTCCATTTGGGGTATAATATTCCATGGATTTTAGGTCCTCTTTTTCCATACTTTAACAGCTGAAATTTCTCAGTGCTAAACTTCATATTGTTGTCTTCCATCTGCTTGTAGATTCTGTTCATGTCAGTTTGTAGAAATCTCATATCTTCTGGGTTTCTTATTTTTCTACTGAGCTTTGTGTCATCGGCAAAGGATGTTACTGTGCTGTCTCTGGTAACATCCTCATCTATGTCAGTTAGCATGAGTATGAAGAGTAGGGGAGCTAATACTGTTCCTTGTGGTACTGAGCTGAGGACCTCTGATTCTGATGAAGATACTCCTTGTATTGTAACAACTTGCCACCACTCACTAAGGAAAATATATATCCATTTCCCTACTTTTCCTGTTATTCCCATATATTTCAGTTTATGTATTATGACTCCATGGTCGCACTTGTCGAACACTTTGCCAATATATATATACAGGGTGTTTAAAAACTTTCTGTACAAATTGTAATGGGGGATAGGCAACACCAAGACAAACCCTTTTCGTCTATAAGTGTATGTCCGCTGACGTCACCATTTGGCATGAGAGGGCGCTGCTGCAATTGGCTAAAAGGTGAAGTGGGCTAGACTCACGCTTGCCGCAGGCATTCTTAAATCGGATGTAGTACGCGTAACATGGAGCGCTTCACGACTGCTGAGATGGCTGACATGCATATGGTGTATGGGGCTGCCAATGGAAACAGAAGAGCTGCTGTGAGGTTGTACCGACAGCGCTTCCCAAACAGGTGTGCCAAACCACCAAACATTTGCGCATTTGCATCAGCGACTGCGAGAAACTGGAACATTCCATGCAAACATGCATGACACTGGTTGGGAGAGAAACGTGCACACTCCTGACATGGAAGAAGAAATCTTACGGCAATTTGAGGACAATCCAAGCGCAAGCACGCGAGGTGTTGCACGTATCCTTGGTGTGAACCATGACCTGGTCTGGAGAGTGTTGTACGAGCAGCAGTTACATCCGTTTGATCGTCAGAGAGTCCAAGCATTACAACCTCGGGATTACCCTCTTCGTGTGGAATTCGCACGCTGGTTTCTGCAGCAGACAGCGGTGCAGCCTAATTTTCCAGCTTATGTGCTATTCTCAGATGAGGCCTGTTTCACACGTGAGGGTGTGTTTAACATGCACAATTCTCACGTGTGGGCGCACGCAAATCCACATGCTACACGGGTGCATGCTCATCAAGAACGGTTCGCCATCAATGTTTGGGCAGGTATCATCCATGGCAAGTTGATTGGGCCGTACCTGCTGCCTGCCCGACTCGACGGGCGGGTTTATCAGATATTTTTTGAAGAAACGTTGCTGGAACTGCTGGAAGATGTTCCCGTGGCTATTCATAGACGAATGTGGTTTCAACACGACGGGGCCCCAGCACACTCCAGCAATGATGTGCGGGATTATCTGAACGCCACTTTTGGGGACCGATGGATAGGCCAGGGTGGGCCTGTAGCCTGGCCACCGAGATTGCCCGATTTAACATGCCTCGATTTCTTCCTGTGGGGACACATGAAGAACCTCGTGTACAAGACTCCCATTTACTCAGAAGACCTCGTAGCAAGAATCGCTGTCGCCACTGGAACTGTTCCCGAAATGCCAGGAATCTTTCGACGTGTACGTCAGTCAATGCTTCGACGCTGTTGGGCATGCATTGATGCTACCAGTCGCAACTTTCAGCACCTTCTTTAAATAAACATGCCTTCTTTAAATAAACATGTTACGCGTACTACGTCCGATTTAAGAATGCCCATGGCAAGCGCAAGTGTAGCCCACTTCACCTTTTAGCCAATTGCAGCGGCGCCCTCTCGTGGTGAATGGTGACATCAGCGGACATACACTTATAGACGAAAAGGGTTTGTCTTGGTGTTGCCTATCCCCCATTACAATTTGTACAGAAAGTTTTCAAACACCCTGTATACTATCATAAGTTAATTTAAATTATATAAAAAAGTTTACAATAAGTTTAAATGAAAACTTGTAAAACAAATTTGAAAAAGTAAAACTATCAGTTCTCTTTCTTATTAACTCTTGGAATATCAATGACAAAAAAATTACATAGATCCATAGTAAGGGGAAATTTATAACCAATATATACTAGGGTGTGACCGTTGCCCTCCAAAAATCAAAAAATGGTCCTACAATGCTGTTCAAAGTTTTAGTGTTGTGTATTTATCTAGGAAACACCCCTGTAAATTTTCTTGGAGATCGGTGCATGTTTAAGCTAGCACCGTCGTACCAGCAAGTATTGCTATTTCAGCTTATGAACTTCATAAATAAGTGTGAAAATAGCACATTTTATCAGATTTTCATTTCCGGGTCTGGAACGCTGACCCACAAATTTTCCACGTATTATTTTATTGCATTTAATTTTAATGATGCTCTTTTCTTTTCCCTTGACAGTGATTTGATGTTGTGAATAGATAATTTAATCATGGATACACGGCAAGATGATGAGTATGTCAGAATGTTATTGGGCACCGTACCCCAAGAAGAAGAAAAGGAAATAAAGGGCTGCAAACTGCCAACTAATAGGCAGGTCTTACTATGTCTGTTAGCAAACCTTCGGGATATGCATTGGGACCAGGCTTTATCTGCCACCATTGACAATGTGCTTTTGCATTACCAGAAGGCGAATGTCCCGACCATTACAGGCAGGAACAATATTGGCCGAGTGATTAAAACTTACTATGACAAAGACTACATGATGCTTATGAAAAAGAATGAGGATAGAAGACGGGCTGATGATCCTGGAATTATGAAGTTTAAATCAGAATTGAGCCTGATGATGAAATTTTATAAGAACACAGTGTTGAAAGACATGGCGGCTGCGAAAAAGGGGAAAACTCAGGCCGAACAAGATGCCATCTGACATACTCTTTATGAAAAGCATGCTAAGTGACAGAGTAGCTACCTACTCTGGGGTAAACAAAGTACTCTCAGAAAAGGTTCAGAAGTGACAGAAAAGGCAGATGCGAGAAGAGAAGTGACAAGAGAGAGAGCAATGTGATCATGCTGAGAATGTACAGGCTGATATTGATTCACCTATTAGCTCTGATGAGGACGATGACATTGATGAGGCCAGCACTGCTGAACCAAAGAGAAAACATCGGAGAACAGTGAAAGAGGGAGTTTCAATTTTTGTGCCCCATGATATTCTGAAGTCGGCAGAACTTGTTTCATGCAGTGTTCGAAACAACATCTCGCCGACCCAGCTGAGTGCAATTGTGTACTCCCTTGTATCTGCATGTGGTGGAGATACGTCAAAGCTGAGTCTAAATGCAAGGACGGCCCACCGATACTGAGCTTCCATCGTGTCAGAAATAAGTTTAAAAATCATGGATGAATGGCAACCATCAGACAAAGTACTGGTGCACTGGGATGGTAAACTTATGGACACGCTGGATTCCAAAGGCACTGATGACCGCCTGCCCATTCTTGTGTCTGGTGTCAATGGCACAAAGCTTCTTGGAGTCCCACCTCTTCCGCATTTGACTCAGAAAGCTGGCCTGGTTCAAGGAGACTTGATATCAACAGCAACCAAACAACTTCTGGTCGATTGGGAGTGTGAACAGAATGTCGTTGGTCTGGTTTTCGACACAACTTCATCCAATACAGGAAAACCTATTTCAAACATCAGCGTGAATTTATCATGACATTAATACCAAAATACAGTGAATGATTTAACAGAAATCTGCAAAAAGCACGTGCCTGAAATGGTGGCCTTAAACTACAATTACATTTTTTTTTCAGGACAAAAAACAGCTGCTTGCATCTCCCTCCAAAAGGAATTAGAGCGTGCCGTATTCTGGTGCACCTGTCGCAGGCATGTGGGCGAAGTCATCCTAGGTGTTTGCTGGGATTGCTTGAAAGTGGAGGGCTCTTCAAGTCCAAACATAATGGTTTTCCAGAGGTGAGTCATAAGCTTTACAAAACAACAAGGAATATTATTACGTATCTAATGAACAAATTTAGTGGAATTTCTTTTATTAGACTTATAAGATATACTAACACCAAGCAAATGATCGATTATATCAATCTTAATACCCCTAAAACAATATTATAGATTAGTACGAAATACAGTAATCCCAATAATTGCATTTCTAGGTTCAAGAACCATTTCTCTCAACTGGCGTACAATGAAAAAATGAAATACTACTACCCCGCAATGCCTGGAGTGTTTGAGGAGCGCCAGCAGGAGATGGCTGACTTCTTCCGTGAATCTCTAGCCCAACCATTTACACGTGGCGACTACAAGGAGCTGGTAGAGCTTTGTCTGCTGCTTGTAACTAAAGGATCCGAGCCAGTGAACTTCATAATGGTCTACCCCGGCGCACTTCACAAAGCAAGGTGGATGGCTAAACTGCTCTATACCCTCAAGATTGTTCTTTTGTCAGGCCAGATCAAAGAGCAGTTTCCCAAAGCCGAGGTTGTGACTAAAAGTCAAATCAGCAAGTTAGAATGGTTTGCTGTGTTCACAGTCGCTGTTTATGTCCCATGGTGGATTGTTTGCCCCGTTCCAGCAAGTGCGCCACTGAATGACTTGAATTTGGTCGAAACCTTGGCTGAATTTGCCCCATATGATGCCACAATAGTTGACAAAGCACGTGTGGCACTCGGTAGACACACTTGGTACCTAACTGAGGAGTTGGCCCCACTGGCTTTGTTCTCGTCCCAAGTACAAGAAAGGACAAAAGAGGAGATGAGGAAGGCCCTTCTTTGCCATGAAGGCACTGAAGTTACTAAGAGAGTGGGGCTCAATCATGGGGGCTATGGAAAGCCATATCTTCCCCCTGTCCCAGAAAGTGGCACTGCCCTGGTGGACCTAATTGGGCCTGACTCAAGCCAGTTCTTCACCATTTTAGGCATGCCCTATCAGTTTCTCCACAGTCCAGCCAGTGAATGGGCGGATCATGACGACTACCCGAACATGAAACGGGTTGTGGACAAGCTTCAGGTCGTCAATGAGGCTGCAGAGCATGGTGTAAAACTTTGCCATGACTTTCTTAATGTTGCCAGGGATGAGGAGCGCTTTCAAGAAGTCCTTCAAGTAGTTGAAAATGACAGACTCCGCATTCCTAATCAGCGCAAACGATCATCTGTTTCCGAACAGAAATCATGGTTTCTTGCTCTAGAGAAATAATACCTTGTGAATATATGATAAAACCCCTTAATGTACCATGAGAGAATAAGAATGATTAACTTTTTTGTGTTAGTGATAACAGCTTTTAATTAAGACAGGCAAATGATTTGTGTTAATATCCCTTATGATGGTTGTGTAATCTCATATATAGGTGTGTATGCTGTATAAGCAAAATTGCTATTTTTCAAATTGCTGGTGCTCACTCGAATATGCATGAATCTTCAAAAAATTGCACATGGGTATTTTTTATGTCAATATGCAACACCAAAATTTTGAATAGCATTGTAGGACAAAGTTGGGGCAACTGTCACACCCTAATGTACGTCATTGTGTTGCCTTTATGGAATGCAATCCTGCCTCACAGAAATGCTGCCTCAGACAATGTGAACAATGTGGAGATCCATCAGATTTAAAAAACAGACTACTGGACATATTTACAAACAACTTCATTGATATCATAAATTTTAAAAAGTGGACCAATACAGATCGGTAAAATCTTGAATCAGTAGAACTGAATACAGATGAATATATTGACCAATTCTGTAACCAACTGAAAGAATACCAGATACATGACTTCAAGACAAAGATGCAAGCAACTTATTACCGTGAAACAAAAATGTCTTTGAAAGATGGTGAGGTCCTTGCTGTGTGTGATTTTGCTGAAAATTATTCCTTTATTCTTCAAGATGAGGTTCAGAGCTTTCACTGGAACAATGAGATGGCTACTCTACATCCATTTGTTATTTACTATAAAAAGGAAGATGAGATTGCTCACCTTAGCTTTGTTATTATTTCAGAGTGTAACATCCATAACACAGTTGCTGTACATTTGTTTCAAAAGCATCTGATAAAATTCCTAAAAGATAATATCTCATCCATCGGTTCCATCCACAAAATAATTTACTTTTCAGATGGGTGTGCAGGACAGTATAAGAACTGCAAAAACTTTTTGAATCTTTGCCATCACAGAGATGATTTTGGAATTGAGGCAGAATGGAATTTTTTTGCAACAAGTCATGGAAAGGGACCCTGTGATGGTGTTGGAGGCACAGTTAAGAGATTAACTGCAAAAGCTAGTCTACAACGACCTTATGATGAACAGATCCTTACTGCAGAACAGTTATATACATTTGCAAGTGAAAATATTGTAAATATAAAATGTCATTTTTCAACCAATAAAGAGCATGAAGAGGAAAGCCAACTTCTCCAAGAAAGACACTCAACTGCAAGGACTATTGCTGGTACACAGAAATTACACCATTTACAGCCAGTTTCATTGACTTCTCTTAAGGTTAAACATTATTCATTATCAGATTATTCAAATATTGAGAAAGTTACTGAAAAGGAAGAAGTTATGACTGAGGAGAAAATACATGGTTTTGTTACTGCTGCATATGATGGCCATTGGTGGGTGGCATATGTGCTGGAAAAGATACCAGAGAATAGAGAAGTAAAAGTCACATTCCTTCATCCTCATGGCCCAAACCCATCATTTGTGTATCCTGGTTGACCAGATGAATTAATCTTACCATATTCAGATATTCTAACACAAGTTGAGGCATCTACTACTAATGGACGAACATACAGGATTTGCAAAGAAGTTACTTTGAAGGCATCCAAAGCTTTGGCAGATCTACAGCACAGAAAGGTAAGAATTCAAAATTAAAATGGTCATGTAACTATATATACACTGCATACATTTTAAGTTGTGATAAATGGAAATCAATGAGCACTATACCTATACATATTGTATGTACATTTTAATATGTTACTTGTATTTGTTAATTAGGTAGCTATCTAGGTATACATTAAAAATTGTTTTCTCTTCTAGAAATCACAATAAATTGGGTGGCCCACAAGAATCTTGTCAACTACTGAAAACCATCACATACATGCAGAACATACAGGTGAGGTGGGTAAAGAACAAATATTTAAAAATAAGCATTTGCTTGTTTGTAGAAGGCTGCAGATAGTATGTAGATATGGGTTGTATTTGTAAGAGATTGAGCTGACCTTAGACAAAAATGGTTACTGACATACAAGGTCACAAAGTCATGACTTTTTGACAATTTTTGTATAAAATGACTTTTTTCAAAATGTTGCTTGAATTCATTATTTTTTATACATTGAACTAGTTATCAGCCACTTACAGCTTCTTGGGATTTTGTTGTACATGACTCAAGGTATTAATGTAAAAAAATTGAATTTTTTAGGAGAAGGTATTTTTTTTTATTCAAGGTCAAAGGTCAACTTTTGAAGGGATTTTTTTTATTTTTCACAGTAGAGATATTTAACAAGAGACAATAAACAAGGGGCTACTAAAGAGCTTTAAAATGAGACCAAAATCAATGCTCTAGCTTTAATAGGTTTTTAGTTACACCATTTTGAAAATAGTCATTTAACACAAAAAAGGTCAAAATGTCACAACTTTGTGACCTTGTATCTCAGTAACCAAAGGTCAGTCAGCTCTAATAATTTGGGAATTTAAGTTTGGCATGTATATCTGCTATTGTGCCAAGTATGAGCAAAATTGAAAGGGGTGAGTGTTTTAGGTGGCTGACTTGACATGGAATGACCCTCACTCATTGTAAAAGTTAAAGATTACTTCAAAGATGAAATTGTAGACTTACATGGGGATGGTATCGCTACGTTGTTAGTTTTCAAAAACTATGCTGCCTCATACCTGAATATTGCAAAAGATTGTGAGGAATCTGTTGATATTGATGTGTGTGTGTGTGTGTGAAAAAGCTGGGCAAGCAAATCACGAGTGAATGAAAAAAGAACAAGGAAGAATTCACTTCTTATCGTACATGATAATAACACAACATGCTATCGCACAAGCTGAGAAAGATTCTGATGCCCGCATCTCCATCATTTGTGATGACACAGATGTGTTTGCCATGCTGACTCACTTCTATGAATTTAAGAAACTAGGCTGTCCCATGATTATGGAGTCTCCAGTGCATGGCAGAAAATCAGTGGACATCCGAGCAACTGTAACCCAGCACAAAGACATCATCCCACAAATCCTCAAACTACACACTTTGAGTGGTTGTGACACAGTTGCAGCAATACATAGCATCGGCAAAGCCACCACCACTGACACAGCCAAGAAGGGTCGGAAGCTAGACAAGCTGGGGTCCCTTGATGCATGCTTTGACCATATCGAGAAAGAGGCAACAGCGTTCATTGTTGCATGCTATGGGGATAAAAAATCCTCATCTCTTACCGAGTGTCATCAGTGAGTATGGGCTCAGAAGACAGGGAAGTCAGGAACTGCTGCACCCAAACTATGTTCTCTACCACCAACAACTGAAGCTTTCCATCAAAATGTGCTCAGAGCCCACTACACTGTGGTGAACTGGCTCGATGCACTAAAGTGTGACCCACCACCACTTGATTCTGTGCATTATGGGTGGGAGAGAGACGAAACAAACAGAGTTCTCATCCCAAAAACAGTTGGTGAAGGAGTGTGCTTAGCACCAGATGAAGTTCTGAAGCTAATCAGATGTGGGTGTGAATCACAATCAGCATGCAGGGGGAGTCGCTGCGGCTGCATGGGATGCGGAATCCCTTGCACAATGTTCTGTCCATGTGGCAGCAGCTTGGATTGCAACAATCCATTGACCCAAAACGCAAATAAAGAGCAGACTGATGATCCTGACACAATCATGTCTTTTGATATTTGCCCCCAATAAATGGTTACCTAATGTGAATAACTGCATCAAAGTTGTCAATGCCAATCTCCCAGCTAGGTGTGAGCTTTGTTTTGCTTACGAGGTCATATCTTGTAGCTTTGCAACCTTCCATAGAATGCATGTGCCCTGCACTTCAGCATAAATTGTGGTTTATATCCAAATATCCATATCCATATAATGTGGGTTACGTCATTTAAGCATTATGATCTGGTTTCATCTGCAGAAAAGATGTTGTGTTCAGCAGTTAGCTAGATTGTAGAAATTGTCACTAAAATAAAGCAAATACAGTGATGTCAACTGTGGCATTATCTGATAATTAAAACCCACTCTAATAGACAAGAGTTTATTTCCACAACAGTTTTGATGCCCACTGGCATCCTCTTCAGCATCCTCTGGCATTTAATAATAAATGTAATAATTATGTAAAAAATAATAGAATCTGTATGTATAGAACAAGAAGATAGTTTTAAATTTGTGCAAATGTACTTATAAGCGGATCCCTTTAATAAAAATGCCCTTCCAGTGTCGGGAGAATGGGATCTAATCTAGGTGCAAATTTCTTAATGGCCCCTGGACTGTTTTCCCTTCTTGTTTTTGGTTCATTCATTTTTCTGTATCCACCCAGAGGATGCCAGTGGGCATTGAAACTGTTGTGGAAATAAACTCGGTCTGTTAGAGTGGGTTTTAGTTATCATATTTTGATCTTCACGTAGAAAAAAAGTGAAGTTTTTTGCATTTATTGTGGCATTATCATATTTCAAGGCCAAACTTTAACCTCAAATGACCTTGACTTGACCGATGGAGTTGCAAAATGATATCCTACTGTTATCATGTGCCTATAGAACTACTCAGTCTCGCCCAAAACCATAAAAACATCAGTAAAATCACCAAAATATCTCCACGACTGCCTGGGATATGGGATATTCCTTATTTCAAGGGGTGTTTGACCTCCAATGACCTTGAGTATTGATGAATGTGGGTCAAAACAACTCCCAAGGTATCTGCAACCCATCCAGATTGACTCATCATCCTAAAAAACCCTAGAAATGACACCAAGATCATCAAAATCCATCAAGTATTGACTAGGACATGGGATTTTTCAGTTTCGCTGGCCATCTTGGAAAATGGTGGCCATATTGAAAAAGCCAAGCGGGGGTCAGGTGTACACCCAATGGATTCTTGAATAGGGTGGTATAAGCTCAAAATATGTCAAGATTTGCTTTATAACAAACAATGCAGGGTTCCCACCCCGTGCAACCAGACTAACTGGTAATCCTGGAAAGAGAGGGGTCCCAACTTTGAAAGGAGCAGCAAAGTTGCCAATGGAGTTCAAAATAACATTGTATGCTGTATGAAGATTTTGAGAGAGGAGAAACAAAGCCAGACAAACTTCTTTGGACTCCTCCTTTAGAAAGCCCACAAGTGAACCTCCCACTCCAGTAAAGAACACTCCTCCTGGGAGTCCATCTACATCTTTTTCAAATTTCATCATGTCTTTTATTTAATATGAAATTGATTTAATATTAATTATTTTTAATATTTGTATGCTTATTCTTCCTTTAAAGTGCAAAAACTTGCCTATTTTTGTGAATTTTTAGGTCTTGGGAGCCGAGTCAGGAATGAATTAACCCGAATTACATTAATTCCTATGGAAAAATTGTGTTCACTTTATGAATTTTTGCTTTACAAACAGTTACCAAGGAACCAATTGATTCATAATTGCAGAAAATGCCTGTAGTGACAGAAGAATAAAGTCTAATAAAAAATAAATTTAATCAAAAAGAATTGTTTAAAAAGTTTTGAAAATTTTTTATTTGAAATACAGTAATCCCCTGATTTACGCAGTAGATGCATTCCTGAACCTTCCACATAAAATGAATTCTGCGTAAATAGGGGGAACTATAACATATAATTCAATGTGTTAAGTACAGGCTCCCCCAACCCCAAAGATACTCCAACAATTAAATAAAATTAAATAAAATACAATAATAATAATAATAATTATTATCTGCCAAGAAAATAATATTAATTAAATAAATAAATAAACAAACTCATCTGTAAAAAAAAGTAAAAATTAGTAATAACATTTAATAAATAAAAAAATAACACCATTGGGGTCTCTTGAAGCTGGCTTCTTAACCACCAGTGCCTTTTCATTTATTTATAAAAAAAATTGAATATTTTTTGGACCATGCTAATCAAAATTATGCAAATGGGGGTCACATAAATTGGGGGTTACTGTATTTGGAAAATAATTCCAAATGGACACCAATTATATTATTTGCATGCTACTGAAAAATTATTCACTCTAAATCATTCCAACAAAACAGTTCCAAACAGAAAAAATTACTTACATTAAAACTTAAATAAAAATTATTCGCATGAAAATTAATTGCAAATTTCTCACTCAACAATAAACTATATGTAAACTTTTAATTTTCAAGTTATTCTGTGTAATTTAATTGCTAGTTCACTAGTCTTACTTAAGTAATAACTTGCAGACATGGGGCTGAAGCCAAAGCTGAAGCCAGCCATTTAGAAAGTCAGGAAGCCAAAGCCAATTCTTATCTAGGGGTCATTCCAGGACAAATCATGCAAAAAAAAAATGAAATTTGTAACCACTCCGACGTCAATTTTTCTAAAATTTGGTATATAAGGTTGTTTTTGTGCAAAAACATGAAATCTCAAGTTTTAGTACAATCAGAGTAACAGTTCAAAAGTTATGAGACCCCCAAATTTTGGAGTGGGGGCTGGCCTTTAACCCTTTACTGCCTAAATATTTTGTAGGGTTAAGTAATGAATGCATGTATTTGAAAGGCTAGAAATTTGTCCTTTTGGGCAGTAAAGGGTTAATGTTTAAAAGTCCATAACTTGGTCCCTAATTGAGCTAGGAAAAGGATTTAAAAGCCATTTGAAAGCTCAAATCCTAAAGAATAATTGACTCTAAGTAATAAAATGCGTTTAATCAAATAGTTAAAAAGTTATATCAGTTTGAATATTTTTGGGGAGGAGCCCACCCCCTATGATAGATATATTCAAGATTTTTTTTTTCATCATTTTGTACCTCAATTACTCTTCTATATGACTCAGTCAATGACATTGTGTATTTTTACCTTTAAGTTGTGTATTTTTTTGCACTTCATTATAAGGTACTTGCTAGTGAAAAGATGACATATTAGCCCAAGTTCAGGAATTGGGCTATACTAACTATATAATAGTTTTATCATCTAACTATATATATTGCACACATACACACACACATTATGAAAATAAAAGATAATTTGTACTGCCTGTTTGTAAGGTCAAGTGGTATCATGCTTGTGTAGTCATGCTACAACTTGTCACAGCAAAATGAGATTGTCTGAGGGCTCCTTCCATTAGCATGAGCCTTGGTTATTAAGGGTTCAGTTTGCCTTTTGTGACCACATGATAAACACTGCTCATATATGGTATCTGCTTGTCATATTATTTTAGTGCCTTGCCTATATTGGCTGTGCTTGTGTTTGCCTGTTATCATTAAAAATTATTAACATTTAATATTCTTTCTACTTATTACAGGAACTGAAGCTAATATATAAATTTTAAACATGTCTTACCATTTAAATTACCATAAACAGTGTTGTGACCCCTTTAAGAGACACAAGAAAAGAATTTTAAAGGGTTTAAAAAATTTACCATTAAATGTAACAGAAAAAAATCCTGCACTCCTTAATTGGAAAGTTTGTACAAACTGTTCTGTAAGATTAAATGAACTTGAAGAACCTGATAAATTTAATGATGTTTTTGAAACTGAGTCATCTACAAGTACCTCTTCATTTCAAAGCAGTCCAGGAAGTACACATTTGCAAACTGACAATCCTGGTGAGATCAGTGATATTGAAATCTGTAGAAAACAAACCAAGAACATTCTTGAAGAAATGGAGATTTCACCAATAAAATTCTGTAGGTAGTGTATGAATTATAATTTGGGGACTTATTTTTGAAAAGTATAGTTATCAGAAAATGTATTATATGATTTTTAAAAATCATCTAAACTCTTTATCTTTGTGTATACATTGTTTCATAGGTTATCAAAATAATGCAATTTTATCAAACTTGTAAACATAACATTCTTTAACAATTTAACCCTTTAAGGATGAAAGGTACAAATTGCTAACATTTCAAATACACGCATCCATAACTTAACCCTACAGAAAATTCAGGACTTAAAGGGTTAAGGAATTGCAGAAAAATAGTTATGTACAATAAATGAATTCTGATTAGTTATTAAATTATGAAAATTTGTTGCTGTAACTTCCATTAATTCTAAATTTTGGATGATGCCTAATTTCAAATGGTATGAACACTGACAGGATATCTAAAAAGCATCAGACAAATACGACAAGTGTGTATCTACTTTGAAAAAGAATTTTGAACAGGCTTTCTCAGCATCTGTGGATGAGGGAGCATCTACATCCAAGAGATTATGCATGAAAAAAGAATTGGAAAGGTAAGGATTGCTCAAATTCAACTAAACTAGCAACTCATGGTCATAATTAGACTCTTGACGTATATAATTTTAGATGTTTTAAATTTCAATAGCCTAACTTTTCTTCAATATCATTCTTACATACAAAACACAATCATACCATTTTAATAATGTCTAAAAAATATCCATGGAAGGTAAATATTCTTATATTTTTCCTATTTATGTCCTGATCTTAGAGTACATTAAATTAATCATTTCAATTTAAGAAAATTCTGATATCCCCTATCTTTATTTACCTAATAGGTACAAAACTATCATGAGGGAGCTCACTGAAGCATTCAACTCTACAACTTCCTACCAAAGAAAGTTGCACACTCTTACTCTATCCCCATACACAATCTCAAAAACTCAAGAGTTCTTTGGGGCTAGTATATATTTTGTTGATAAAGTCAGGAGCATGAAGCAACAGTATGGAATATTGCCAAATGTTCCTAAATACAGCAAAGGGAAAAAGATAAGTGATGAAACTATTTCTAATGTGACAGCTTTTTATGAGGACCCAGAATTTAGTCAAGTGTATCCAGGAAAAAAGGACTGTGTTAGTGTCAGAGACAAAGATGGAAACAAAATTTACAAACAAAAGCATCTCTTACTCAGTAATTTGAAAGAACATAAGAACATAAGAAATTTTTATAGTGGGCACACTAGGGGCCACTTCGGCCCATCGAGGTGGCTCCACTATGTAAAAACTGCCTGTACATTGGCAACAACCAATTTTTACAAAACTAATTATTTATCAATTTAAAACTAAAGATAGAATCTCTGGATCCAGAGGATCAAAGTCATAATAAGCTACTATCCACAAATATGTAACACTCTATATCTATTTATAACTGACATGCAAATATATCAGATCCAAAGAATCCAGTCAATTTCATTACAGTACCCATCAATACCAGTACCTGGCCAACCAAAAATAAGTCACAGTCCATATCAATTGCAGACCAAGTCACAATTTACAACCATATACATTACAATATATATACTTAGGAGGAAAAGTGTAGGTGTGGCTGTAAAGACTGTACAGTAATGTAGAAATGTGTGTGCACCCATTTTGGGTCTCCCATTTAAAGGTGTTTGTGGGGCAAGTGAAAATCATGAGTTTTTCAATACCTCACAGTACTATTGGGGGCACCGCTCGGCAGAGGAATCTCTTTAAATGGCAGCTTTTATGACTATTGGATGCATTTCATCTGGCCCTGGAGATTTTTCCATTTTTAATTTATCTAAATGCTTTTAGGATATCTAGTTTTGTTACCCTTAATTCATTTATTTCTCTATCTTGTCCTGGTAGTATAAGATCAGGAATATTATTTAAATTTTCATTTGTGAATACTGATGAGAAGTATGTTTAGTTCTTCAGTTATTTCAAAATCATCATCTATAGTTTTATCATCTATAGTTTTATCATCTACATGGAGGGGGCCAATTTTCTTTTTCACTCTACTTTTCAAATTGAAGTGACTGAAAAACTTCTTAGGATTGTTTTTTGAATTCTTGGCTAGGCTTTTTTCCAGGTCTCGTTTGCTATCTCTGATTGCTTTCTTGCAAATGCTTCTTTTACTTTTATATATTTTGGAGTCTGTGTCATTTTTAGTTCTTTTGAATTTATGAAATGCTTTTGTTTTTTCTCTGATTGCTCTTTTTACCTTGCAGTTTATCCAAGGTTGTTTTTTATTTCTTCCAGTTCTGATTTTACACTGTGGGATATGCTTCCTTTGTATGTTCATTATTATACTTTTAAATTTTTCCCACATACTAGTTACTGTCTGTTCAGGCTGTAGAATATCTGTCCAATTTATTAGACACAGATCATTTACTAGTCCATTTATATTTCCTCTTTTAAAATCTGGGACTTCTACTTTATTTTTACTAGGTCTTGAATTACAAACAATATTAAACCGAAGGATACAATGATCACCTGAACCTAGTGTTTCTGAAACTGAGATATCCTGGAAGGTATCTGGATTATTTGTTAGAATTAAATCTAGAATGGCATCGGCCCTGGTTGGGTCCTTTACTAACTGGGTTAAACCATTCTCAATTATACAGTCTAAGAATCTCTCATTACTTTCTGGTGTTTGTAATATTTCTCAGTCTATATGCCTATAATTGAAATCTCAAACAATAATAATATTGCTTGTCATTGCTTTATTTATTTCATCAATAAGTTTATTTTCTACATACTTATTTTCTTCTCTACTTTTGGGGATTCCTCGAACTGAACATCCCTCAGGTGGTCTATAGATACCCCCTACCCTGAGTTTCCTGGCATTTTTATGCCCAATATCTATCCATACAGATTCAACTATTTCCTCTTTAACGGAGGTAACCAACTGGATTCAGATTTGTCTTGGCATAAATAAATACTCTGCCACCCTCTGAATATTTACGTTCATAATAAAAAAGTTCATAGCCATCAATTTCATAAGTAATGGTATTATCTCTCTCACTAAATGGACTATTTGGTATCGTACTGAATTTTGGCCAAGTTTCAGTGACAATCATAACATCAGGATTTTCAATACCTATGTATGTTTTGAATTCATTTATTTTATCTCAGATACTTCTTGCATTTACATAGAAAAATGACAAAGAACCCTTGGAATATTTTGCTTGTAATTTAGTCTGGTTCTTGTTCTGTGATGGTATATTATTTGCATCTCTTTTACTTTCTTTGACGACCTTTTTCTTTTGAGTTTGAATTATATTTTTTATTAGTTTATCATTATCAAGAGTATTGGTATTTGTACTAATTTGGCCTATTCCTTTGGTTTTCAGTCAATTATATGATACAATCTTTGATAGTAAATCAGTCCCTTTATTATTAAGGTGAATTCCATCTCTGTTATAGGACTCTCTTTTTTTGTAAAATTTATTCCACAGTTCGATGTATGTAATTTCCATGCTCTGACATAATGTCGACATAATGTCTTAAGCCTACTATTTATATATAGTGCTTGTGAGTACCACTTATTATTCTCATGTATCCTGGGAATTATACCTGTGATAGATGTTTTAAGGTTAGGTCTCCGTTCCTTTAACTTCGTTAATAGCTGTTTATATGACTCCATGATTTCTTCGGAGTGCTTACCCTTTATATCATTTCCACCTACATGTATAACCATATTCTTTGGTACAGTTAGGTCAATACCAAATCCTTTTTCTATAATTTTATTACTAATTCTATTTATCCCTGCACCTGGATAACAGTAAGCTATGCTACCTCTAGGTAATTTAGATCCTAGGCCCCTCACTTGAGTCACCTATAACGGATGCTGGTTCAAACACACCTATAGCTTTAGAGTGCCTGGGTTTATATGAGTCTGGATTATTATTGCTAACATTTTGTTTTATAGGCCTACTTTCTTCAGCTTCCTCATCTTGATCCTGGACCAGTGAGAAAGCATGAAACCGATTAGTTAGTTCTATAAGGACACTTTTCCTTGGCTCTTGAATTCTAGCTTTCCAGGTTTTCCTAGGTTTAGTCCACTCATCATTTTCAGAAATTGTCTGAGGATATCTAGGCCTGGGCTCACTATGAGGTATAGGGACATTTAAGTTTACTTGAACTGCTACTTCACTAGATTTAGGCTTAACTACAATATCTCTATAAGTTGGTCTGGCCTCTCCCTCACTAATAGACTGTCTGGACTCATTAAAATTTTTTATTACAGTATTACACTTGTCACAAAACCACATCAAGTTGACATTAAGCTTAGAAGCAGCATTTATACCTTTATATATATCATTTGTAAGGCCTTTGCAGCTTATTTGATACCAGTCATCACAGCTATCACATGCAATAGCTCTATCTTTACTCTTAACTTCCTTTTTACAAACTCTAGTCACTGTCAAAACCCATTTTTGTAGGGTAGGCTATGTTGCTAAGTTAGGTCCTAGGCTTAAAAGTTTTGCTGACTCACCAACTTTGATACTATCAAGTTATATCAAAATAGTTACTCAGGTTAGGTCAAGTGGGAGTCTTACCTTGTGGTTAGGTTAGGCTATCAGAATAAGCTAAGCTAGGCCTGTACAAACAAGTACAGGTAGCACCAGAGTGCTTATACCAGTCAAAAAACAATTCCAAAATGCAGGAACAATCTCGACTGCAGCCCTGGAAAAATTTTTCAACACCACACTCCTGGTTTCAGTAATAAATAATTTGAACTTTTTTGTTAACAAGCAATTCTAGGCACGTGATGCCTAGGCACGTCTGATTTCCAACCTCAGGGTTGTATCTTAGGTATAAAGAAACTGACAAGTATAAGTTTTTCAACATTTGCAGCTCTTAGACCTGAATGGTGTGTTATTGCTGGAGGTACAGGTACACACTCAGTTTGTTGAAATGGGGACGCGATGACAGCAAGCATTTTGTGTAAAGATGCGTTTGCATTACTCACCTACTGGATACTCTGTTAGTGGGGTCACGGCAGCTGCTGCTGGTTGCTGAGATGGGAGATTGAGCTGCCAGTGAGGACCACCCAGAGGGCCTTCAACTGAGTAAAAATAAATCCTTTGAGTTCAGCACCACCCTAGCCCTGTTCAAAAATCAACTTTTTCTTATTTTCATAGGTTTCTGTACTTTTTCCCATGCTTTTTGACCTGAAAAGGCCGAAAATCACAACCATTTTGACCTAGGTTGTTGGGAAGCATTGCCGCATGGAGCTTTAAGTTTTCTGCCTTGAAATTGGCCAAAAGCACCAGTTCCAGGGTCCCTTGAATCATGTTTTGCACGATAACTTTTTATCTAAACAAGATAGAGCAACAAAATAGGCACCAAATTAAAGTGTTTTTAATCCTCTTTCTAACTTATGTACAATTATGATAGTCTTGGAACAAGAAATGGCACATTGGTACATACAAAGATTTCAGAAATATCACAAAATTCGTTTTCTCACACTCAAGGCAGACAAGGCGCCTTATTCATGACACAAATTTGAGATTAACATTTTGTCACAAGTCTAATCGATCAAGAAGTGAAAGCATTACATGATGATTAATTTCATAATGACATTTACACAGTCAGTTGTTGAGAGTTTGTTTCTTGAAGCTGTCAAAGCGGCGTCTGTTGAACTCCACAGCTTGAAGGAGATAGTCCCTTTGCTTGGCATCTGTTGTTATGACATTTGCAAAGTCGCTCATCATCTTGACACCACGTTCAGCAATGTCATTCACCGCTTTTCTGTAGTCCTCATTCTGTGGCCAAGACGTGACAGGTTCCAGAAGCCACTCGGATCCAATGTTCAGTGTGTCCAGCAGGAAATGTGATTCTGGGCCAATGAGATCAACCAGGGTGGTCTTAGCTGTGACTCTCTGGAATAGAGGCTTTCCTGTTCTAAAGCTGTCTGGCTTCTCAGTGGCATGTAACTGGGCAGCAATGTCATGCTTCAATGTGTCACTCAATCTACTGCTGAACAGGGCAAATGGCACGACTTCCTGCATCAGGTACCATTTGTGGTTTTCCATCTTATTAAGTACTGCATCAGCAAGCTCTGGGTCAGTTTTCTTGTACTTCAACATGTCCTGGATTAGACTTAGATCATTCACGGGAGCATCTGCAGCAGACATTGACATCATCCATACAGGAGTGTAGAACAGCGCAAGGAAGGTGTTGAGTCTTTCCAGCTTTGATACAGTGTCTTCGTCGTACTCAAGTTGATCTGCAAACATCAGCATTTTCATGGAGTACAGGTTTCTGGCCATCCATCTGGCCTGATGAATGGCGCCTGGTCGACTCCAGTGAATACCTCGAGGAGGCGTTCCTCCAAGAACAATGACTGTCAGTTCAGCCATTTCCCTGTAGTCGGCTCTTGGAAGCCTTTCTGCTGTTAGAATGTCTTGGAGTATTTCTTCACTGTTCTTCTTCTTTTCCTTCAGCCATTTGCTGTTGATAGCCAGCATCTTTGGGTTTTCCTTGGACAAGTCCGTCCAAACATCCTTCAGATGCTCAAACCAGGGATTATCTGGCCCCTTCACCTTCCCAAACTGCTCCTACTAGGATTTCCAGGATGTGATGTCGACAGGCCAGATAAAACATCTTTTTGTTCAGCATTTTCTCTAGCAGTTTGGCAGCTCCTCTGTGAACTCCACTGTTACTGGATGTAGTGTCAAAAACAAGGGCAGTAACATTATCCGTAAGTTTCCATGTCTCCAGTAAATCCATTGAAGCCTCAGCCTGAGCTGTGCCAGAAGAATTGTCGATGACAGGTACTCCCAATAACTTTCCTTCAGTGTATGAAGGTGGACCAGACACTAGCACAGCTAAAGTCTCTGAGGTACTTCCAGGTTCACTGCCCAAGACATCTTTGAGCAACTTTCCATCCCAGTGTAAGGCAGCGTACTGTGGGGGGTTTTCACAAAACTTGGACATGTGACTCTGGCTGATATTATACCTGGACAGCATTCTGTTGCGACGTGTTGTTGAGGTTGAGATGACGAAGTTATCCAGATCAGCCCCTCCAGCTTTCAAGTGGCAGAAACCATGGCAGTAACTTTATTGTCTGATAAACCAAGACGATCAGCTGTATTGCAGATGACATCACATTCCATGACCTTCCTTGGAAACGTCAAAGTCACACGAGTCACAGTGTCTTGATGGTGAGAACATCCAGGACGAGGCTGATGGTAATCCATGTCCTCTGTGTTAGCGTCGTTGTCAGTTGAGTCACCCCAGGTAATGTCATCCACATGAACAACTGCCTCTTGTTCTGCTGCAGCTGTAAAATAGTACATGTTAAGACAGTAATTGTTAAGTACATGCTAAATATCGCAATGGAATAAAACTTAAAACTTTTTGTAACGTTCAAAGTAATTAGTTTTACCTTGTTCTTGTCTATGCTGCAGTCTTTCATTCCTCACTGCTTGCTGCAGGGATCTTGTCTCAAAAATCTTGTCATGACCAGACATATGACCTTTCCTCTCAGTCTTTTGGTCTTCGTAGAACCTGATATCCTCATCTTTCTTCTCTCTGGATAACAGTCTGTTGTTCTGTATTTCCTGGATTGCATCTGGAGCTCCTATATCGAACAGGCTGTCTAATTCCAGCACAAATGCTCCTCTTTTTCCTCCAGGGTTACTTGCTCTTCCTTTGCTTTTCACCAGAGCACGATGTTTCTCATGTAGTTTCATGAAGAGCTTCATTGCGTTGTACTTGGTCATTGTCTTGATCCTAGCCATCTGCCAGAATGGGATGATAGATTCAACTGTTTCATATGCAAGGTCTTGAACCATGGGCCTCCCTGCATTTTCCGGTAAATTCTGAAGATTAAGGAAATACTGGAACGCCTGTCTGTTGGTGGGAAGCTGGGAACCACTGATAAAAGCTGAAGGGTATCCAACCAGGAAAGTTTCAGTGAGAGATCTGGTAGATGGCCCAGTTGACACCTGCCTGTGGACAGTACATGGAGGTTCTGAGATATCAACTGTGCGCCCACGGAGCTCCTCAGCTCCTTGCTTAATGCCATTGTGAAGTTGTAACTTGTAGATAGTTTTCTAGATTCTGATTGAGTTTCTGTTGTTTCCTGAAAAATGATAGATAATTATTATTATTATTATTATTAATTATTATTTATTTATTATTATTATTATTATTATTTATTAATTTTATGCTCTTTCATTTGATACCTAATTTGTTGCTCTATCTTGTTTAGATCAAAAGTTAAAGTGCAAAACATAATTCAAGGGACCCCGGAATTGGCGCTTTGGCAGATTTCAAGGCAGAAAATTTAAAGCTCCATGCGGCAATGCTTCCCAACATCCTAGGTCAAAATAGTTGTGATTTTCGGCTTTTTCAGGTCAAAAAGCATGGGAAAATGTACAGAAACCTATGAAAATAAGAAAAAGTTGATTTTTGAACAGGCCTAGCACCACCCACACTGCTAAGAATGAGAGAAATGAGGTGAGCAAGTTCCCAATTTTAGTAGGGTTGAGATTATGTCAGATAGGCAGCTCCTACCAATTTGAAACTGGGTTTTCACCTTTAAGATCTCTGGGGCATAGCCAGTCTGCCTCTTTTAAAGACTTACTCCTCGGCTTATGGTGGGAGGATTTAAGAAAAGTAAAGCATCCTTTGCTTAATTTAATCAACGAAACAAAAATAACACTTACAAGGTTAACTGCATCAGCAGGCAAGTTTTTACAGGTAACTAAAGAAAATATGAGCAATTTTATTGATCATACACCAATGTGTATTCAGACCCAACTAAGCACTTGGGCAAAAAAATATTACTACAAAACAAAAGAAACAAACATCATTAGTCCCATACCACACACAAAAATGTCAACATAAAATAAAACCATTAAATTATTGGCCATCACCATCCCATTACCACACAAAGGAGACAAGACTTACAGAAGAAAAGGAACTTACATAACTAATACAAAAAAAAAAAAAAAATTAGTCACTAGGGCAAGGTCAATGAGTGTTTACCCTAATTGTATAAACCTGATAAGTCCCAGATGTGTCATTTTAAACTCCACTTCATATCAATCATTAAAGGTATTCTTGGCTCTTACTTACTTCGTAGCCCCCGGGTTCTCTTATGTGAACCCGGCGGCACTCAGGTATCCCACTACCACTGTGGGATGGGTCCATAGGTCTCGTAGAGCGGTAATGTTGGAGTTGTCTTTGTTGAGAGAGAGTGTGGCAGTGTAAGAGTAGGTGTTCTGTGTCCTCAGGGTGGAGGTAGCATTTTTGACAGGTGGAGGTGTCAGCTAGGTGGAGTCTGTGTCTGTATTGTTGGAGGGAGGGGTGGTGGCCTGAACGGAGCCTGGCCAGAGTAACTCTTGTTTTCCTTGGGAGGGTTTGTTCGCTCTGATGGACTACAGGGGAGTATCGTGAAGGACAGTGTTGTGTGGTTGGTCGAGTAGGTATTTCCGGGTAAATTCTGTGTGGAGATGTTTAATGGGGTTGATGTTTAGGGGAGGAGGGGGGATATTGTTCAGTAGCTGCGAATAGTGAGCAGCAGGAGTACATTTTTTGTTGCGGGGTGGGGGATTGTGTAATGTGAGATGGTGACAGGGGTGGTCTGGGGCCAGTGCTCTGGAGAAGAATTGAGTCCCTGTCATGTTCATGTGGTGTTCGATGGGGAGTATTTTCGTATCTGCATGTAGATGTGGGATGGGTGTGGTTCGGAGGCAGCCAGTAATGCTTCTGAGACCTCTGTTTTGTGTGGGCTGTATCTTTTTCTGGTTTGTGTGGGA
Source organism: Bathynomus jamesi (assembly GCA_023014485.1). Classification (NCBI taxonomy): domain Eukaryota; kingdom Metazoa; phylum Arthropoda; class Malacostraca; order Isopoda; family Cirolanidae; genus Bathynomus; species Bathynomus jamesi. Next base: position 572,741 of record JAJOZX010001375.1, on the reverse strand, counting down.
GATGGACGGGGACCAGGCGGGGGCAGCGTAAGTTAGGGTAGTACATACAAACTGTTTGTATAGGATACTAAGGGATTCCTTCTGCTGACCGAATGTTGTGGAGGTGAGTGTTCTGAGAGCGTTGAGTTTTTTGTTGCTTTGGAGCAAATGTTTGATATGTGAGGGGAAAAGGACATGTGTGTGTCTAGGGTGAGGTCGAGGATTGTTGGGGTTTTGTTTAGAGGTAGGGGATGTCCCATGAGGGTGACTCTCGGGTGTGCTTGGGATTCGTGGCGGTCTGAGGTTAGGAGGGTGATGGAGGATTTTTGAGGGGATGCTGACATCCTATTATTAGTCAGCCAGAGTTCCAGATTGGTAATGTACTGCTGGATCAGGCGTGTGGCGGTGTTACGGTTATGTTGTGCTGTTATGGTCAGGTCATCTGCATAGGAGGAAACGTGGACATGGGGGGAGAGATGTTGTGGGAGGTCATGCATGAAAAGGTTGAAGAGGATTGGAGAGAGTATGGAGCCCTGTGGGACGCCATTGTATAGTCTGTAGGTTTTGGATGAGTGTTTTGTGTATGACTTTGCCAAGTTGGCCTGCAATGAGATTAGTAAGCCATTTCTTGTCATGGCTCAATCAGTGCAAACAAAAGCAATGTTTATGACAAAAAAAATGTGTGAATACTGGCTTCAGCATTTGTGCAGGTATTGGGGAAGAAAAAGCTTTGTCCAAATTCACTTCAATAAGCAAATGTCCCAGCCAAAAACAAATCCCTGATAAAGAGAAAAACCAACAAACATTTAGAGATTATCCCCCCAGCACTGCCATCAGTGGACCCACAGTAATCCATGAGTGCAATGATGCCAGAAAAGGGAGCAAAATTAACAATGATAATAATTAAGGTTCTAAAATTTTGGGACATGTATTTGCATTAATACAGGGTGTACATAAAGTCAGGATCTATTTTTGTGAAGCACTTGGAAATTATATGGAATTCAATCATAAAATGATAAAGTGGTAACATTTATTAAATAATTAAGAGTAGGATTCGACGTGACACCCATCAGTATCCCTGCACAGCTCAAATCGTTCCGCAGCATTTCTAAACACCTTCTGGAGCATTTGCGGGGTTATGTTATCTGCAGCAGTTCGTATATGTGTATGTAAGTTTTCAAGACTCGTAATCTTCATCTGATAGACGTGCGATTTGATAAAGCCCCATGCAAAGAAATCTAAAGGGGTTAAATCTGGTGATCTCGCTGGCCAAGGTCTGTTGCTTCCGCATCCAATCCAGCGATTTGGAAAATGTCCATTTAGATAATCCTGAACAATTTTGGCATAGTGACAAGGAGCACCATCATGTTGATAGACGACGGTACTAACAATCCTATCCCCGTCGTCTATCAACATGATGGTGCTCCTTGTCACTATGCCAAAATTGTTCAGGATTATCTAAATGGACATTTTCCAAATCACTGGATCGGATGCGGAAGCAACAGACCTTGGCCAGCAAGATCACCAGATTTAACCCCTTTAAATTTCTTTGCATGGGGCTTTATCAAATCGCACGTCTATCAGATGAAGATTACGAGTCTTGAAAACTTACGTACACATATACAAACTGCTGCAGATAACATAACCCTGCAAATGCTCCAGAATGTGTTTAGAAATGCTGCAGAATGATTTGAGCTGTGCAGGGATACTGATGGGCATCACGTCGAATCCTACTCTTATTTATTTAATAAATGTTACCACTTTATCATTTTATGATTGAATTCCATATAATTTCCAAGTGCTTCACAAAAATAGATCCTGACTTTATGTACACCCTGTATGTTGCTCATAAGGCAGTTAAAGGTACAATTTAGTTCACAGCCTGAGAAAGCTCAAAATCCATTGTGATGCATATTGATAACTGATTTAGGTTTTTCAACAAGGTCTTTATAAAGGAAATCAGGCATTCAAAAATGATTATGATATTTACATGATAATTTTAAGTGATCCAAATATGTGAGACATGGTTCTTATAGCTAATGGTTAAGCAATACAAAACACCAATGGTAAAAACAAGACTATAGGATCACCTACCACACCATCAACGCATCAAGGAGAAGTGAGATGCTTTCCCATCTCTAGAAATGGGCATATGATTGCCTCAAGGTTCTGATTATTTATTCTCTATACTGAGAGAATTTCAAAGCTGTTATAATTAGGCATATGATTGCCTCAGGGTGATTATTCTCTATACTGAGAGAATTTCAAATCTGTTATAATCAATTAAAAAGAAAAAACCTTTTTAGTAACTCTGAAGGCCTGGCTCTCTAACAAAGCTCTGGCCCAATGGGGATTACTGAAACCTCCCATGCCCTACTGAGGGGATTGAGAGCTCTCAGGAATCCTTCCCAACAGTGGAGTTCCCATCAAACTTCGGGTCCTAACCACACCATCTCACTCTTCCCAACTTGTTGTGGGGTGCACAACACAGGTATTTTTATCTCTAAGAACATAAGTAGTGATGAGTGATAGTATGGGACTTTAATACACTTTACAAATTATGTCTTACCTTAACCTAATCAGTAACCATACATTTAGTTTTCCTCTCATGGAAAACTTTGTACCCTAGGGCCTAGGCAATTCCTGAGATCTGCCCTGTGACCTTGTGAATGGTCAGTTCCCCATCTTATTGAGGGTACCTACATGTGTAACAACTGGCAAAGGCAGGTTTTGAGATTCAGGTGAGAACCCTCTAAAATCAGCTTTTGAAGGTGTCAATGATGTTTTCTTTACCCATTTTAATACACCAGAGAATGGTTCCAGAGTGAGGGGGCCCTCGTCACCTTGCGTGAGTTGATTGATCAGTTGGACTCAGTCCTCCTCCTCCTCCGTCACTAAGGTCCAATTCACTTGTCATTTCTGAAGATTCTGGAGATTGTGTCACTGCAAGGTCTGTTTCAGGTTCCACTGCAGCTAAATATGATTGATTACACCGGTCTGCGTGAAAATCAATTTCTTTATTTTGAGTTGTGATTCTGAAGCAGTTCGCTGCGCTGAATTAAAAAATGCTACCAGTTTTTTCTATCACCCACAGTTTTAAAGTTATTAGCAAAACAATTTTTTATTTTATATTAATTTAATTTTTTACCTTTTTTATCTTTAATTAATTTCATTTTTTCATATTTTTCAGATAGATATATCTAATATTACGTCTTTAAAATTTTAATAATGGCTTCTAGAGGATGTACCCATAGTGCAGACATATTTTGTTATATTTGTGGTCGGTATGTTGCTGTAAAACAAAGGACAAATGTAACGACCTTCATTAAGAGAGCTTATCATGCTTATTTTGGAATTAAATTAGGAGATCAAGACAAAAGTTGGGCTCCACACAAAGTTTGTCTTACATGTGTTGCGGCACTAAGGAATTGGAGCAAAGGTAAAAAGAAAAGTTTGCCATTTGGGATCCCTATGGTATGGCACGAGCCTAGAAACCATACCGACGACTGCTACTTTTGTTCTTGCAATGTTAAAGGTTATAATGCAAAGAATAAAGAGAGCCTTCAATACCCAAGTCTTCCATCTGCAACAAGGCTGGTACCCCATGGTCCAGAAGTTCCTATTCCCCACCCACCCGAGAGTCTGGATCAATACAATTCAGATTCTGATTCAGCTCCAAATCCAGACAATGATGATGCTTATGAACAGCCAACAGCTGACTGAGATCCTAAACCAGTGATGCACAAACCCTGGCCCGTGGGCCAAATGTGCCCCCCACGGGTCTTTTCAGTGGCCCCACAGGTCTTTTCAATTCAATGAAAAAGTTAGAATATAAAAGTGACCCAATTTATGACTTAGATGGAAAGTAAGTAGGCTAATACATTTAGTTATTTTCTTCACTTGGCCCCCACCAGAAGTTGTATTGGCATGACAAATTTGAAGCTTCTACTCCTATTAGAAGACACTTTTCAAGGCCTCTCAAAATGAAGGCGTTGGCCAATCAAGCCCAACATGGGCATTTTTTGTCGAAGGTGGGGGCCATTTAAGCGACCATAAAATTAAACATTTTTGACTGAGGAAGCTAAAATTTTAGATTTAAGCTATTGAATGGTGTATGAATCAACCCTGAAAATTTGAAGAAAATCTGAGATGGTCACCCGACCAACTTTCTGAAATCTGTACCAGTTGAGCTGGAATGACTCAGATGTGTCCTTTTGGAAGCCAAGGGAGTTTGGAAAGCCTTTAAAGGTATGATGTTAAGTGCTCTAGCTTGTAATCCTTGGCCAGTGTACAATAGGAATAAAGACTTATTCATAATCCTTATTCCTAGTTAGTGTGGTGGTGTCATTTGTGTTTCACCATCATTATTATTATTAATTATTATTATTAAAAGTAGACATATATATAGGTTTTTTGAAACTGTGACTGAGTATAGATAGGTGTAACAAATCCAGCCAGGTTAGAATCAGACATCAGACCTTTACTTATTGCCCAGTTTGCAGTGCATGTGGGAGCCCTGGAGTTTCCTTTAGCCAAATCCAGTCATCTGTGATCCCATCATGTAACTAGCTAGAGAACTGATTATCATTATTATAGGACACCAGTCACATTATTCCAGAGTTAGGTTTTTGCCCATGCTTGTTTGGCACTGATTATAGGTTGATTAACTCATGAGAGATAGTAGGGTGTCCCATTTTTCACTTTTTTCTAAAAATGTCAATGTCTATACTTTTTTTCTTGTTAGAACTGGTCCACTGAATACAACCATATCAAAAGAAAATCTTTTTCTGAATTTTAGGGGTCACCCCCACCCCCCTCAAAATATTTTGCGCTCTCAGAATGCAAAAATTGGCATTTTAGGGAGTACATTTGACACTGAGGAGCCAATTATTTATACACCACCTACATATTTGGTACAAAATGATAGCTACATTCATGCACCTAACATTAAGATCCATCAAAAGTGTTTAATAAATGAATAAGTACTTATAATATTCTATTCATCATATATTAGTTAAAATTAAGGGTAAATATTTTTAGGTAGGCTCCCTATGTTTATTTACTCTATATTTCCAATAAATTATTATTTATTATATATTTTTATTTATGTAGTTTTATGCAATATTATTAATAATTTAGGTAATATATATTAAATTTATATTTTTCAGTTTCATGAAAAAAAATTTGCGGAGCTAACATAGTACTGTTATGATACTGCCCTCTCATGGCATTTCTGCTCAACACATAGTGTTTGTGTTGTCAGTTGTTGTCCTGTAGAAGTGCTGTGTGTTTGTAGGTTCACAACAGTACTTTAGATATGGCTAGTAGTAAGCCAGTGCTCAGAAAAGATATAACAACTTATGGTTCAATATTAGGTAAACTCAAAGATGATATACATACTGAAGAAGGCTGCATGCTTCCAACAAATGGTGATGTCACAAGATATTTTTTCTTTCTAAGAAGACAACAAATCAATCAGAGAAATGACTCAAAGAAGGAAAATATAAAAATTGTTTTACGAAAAGTTAGATGTATTTGGAATAAGGCAGGCATTCCCTCGAAAGACATCGCTAAACATAAATCACCAAGAATGATGATACTTGATTTAATAAATAAACATGATAACTTGATTAAACATAGAAATAGAAAAAAATATGAGTGCAAAAAGCAAAATTTCTTGGATCATATGAATAAATTATTCGACATTTTGCCAAAATGCTGTTGAAGAAATTTGAAAGGATTCAATGAAATCTACAGTTCAGATGACTGAAGATATCACATTTTTAGAAGATCAGTAAGGTGAGAGGAAATACTGCTTGGGTCCAACTGACAAAGATACGTCGCAAAGGTGTTCAGAAAACAGGCCAGGATTTGTGAAGAGAAAAATCGAACAATGAAAGAACGCCAATCTTTAGGAAAAAAAGGTAAGGGTGAAGAGCACGAAGATACATTTGACAGTGATTCAGGAGATGATGCAGCAGATGAAGACCTCTCTCCCAAGCCAGGTCCATCAAAGAAGGCTGTAAACATGCTTAAGTCAAACCTAATATCAAATACAGCAGATTGCCTAGGCCAGGGGTGGGGAACCCTTGGCACGCCAACGACTTTTTTCCGGCACGTGATTCCCCGGGCTTACCTTAAAAAAATTAAATAAATAAATATCCAAATTCTTCGCTGAGTTTTATATTTTAACTTAATGTTTTCTGCTAAAAAATGGTAAAGATTAACTTCTGTTTAATATATTATATAGGTAAAATAACATTTTATTTTCTCTGTAATTTTTATGTATTATTCATAAGGGATTAAGAATCAATAAAAGAATATCTTTAATTTTATTTTCTTTCATTGTGCTTTAGTCAAGTAAAACGATTATGAGATTGGGCACTGTAATGTATTGGGAAAACTTGAAAAAACTTATGGCTGATTGATCTGATATATAAAAAACAAAAAAAAATCAGAATTATTGTTTACTCTTTTGCTGATGTTAAAAATTACGTTTTTAAATTGTGTGGCTGTATATGGCAGCTATAATTACACTTAAAGGCTAATAAAAAATATCCACGCTATCAACAGGGTAGAACGACCTTCAAGTAAAAATTCTGTCACTAAATTTTACATTTATTCAATCTTACATGACTTACAATAATCACTCTTACAATATTCTTTGATTTTACCGCTCCAGTGTAATTTTTGATTATTTGAAAAGGTTCTCCCAATACTTAAAAGGCACCAAATAATAATATGTTCCCCAAAATTTCGGTTGGCATGTGAGAAAATTTTGCATCAAAGATTTGACGATTTTGGCACGCTCACTTAAAAAGGTTGCCCACCCCTGGCCTAGGCCTTTCATTACGACAATGCAGTAGCTTTGCTTCAGTAGTTGCAGCAGAGTGTGGGAAAAATATTGCAGAAATGAGTATTTCAAAAAGTACAGCAAGTCAAGCAGCTAAAACAACAAGGAAAAGAAAGGCAGAATCCATCAGAGAGGAATTTATTGCTCCTGAATATGTTTTAATTCACTGGGACAGCAAAATGATTGGTGATATATCAAATGAGAAAAAAGAGAGATTGGCGATTCTTGTTACTGGAGGTAGGGATGTAGAAAAGTTACTCTCCGTGCCAAAAATCAAAAATACAACAGGACTGATGCAAGCATCAGCAGTTGTAGAGTCTATGTTTAGCTGGAAATTGGAGAATAATGTGTATGGCATGGTTTTTGATACCACTGCTTCCAATTCTGGCTGGGTAAAAGGAGCTTGCAAAAAAGTAGAAGACCTACTCGGGAAAAAATTGTTTTGGATGGCCTGCCATCATCACATGGCTGAGAGAATTTTATCAGCTGTCTATTTGAAAATATTTGGCAAGATGACTTCTCCAGTAAATAAAGATTTCAAGAAATTCAAAGAAAATGATTGGAAGAATATTGACACCAAACATTATAGGCCGGGCTGAAACTATAATTTTTGTTTGATTTTAATTTATCAGAGTGACTAACAGTTGGCTTTTGATATAAAAATAAGATTCCTGAAAAAAATAATTGGTGGCCACCAACATGTGTCCGGCCACCCCCATTTTTGTAAAAACATCTAATGCCGCACTAGCAAAATCAGGAAAATGGCAATATCTCTTCTTCTGAACATGCTAGAGAGATGGTTTGCATACCAAAAGATGCAGAATTTGATTTAGAACAAATTATTAAGAGTGGTATGTTTTCATAAAACCTTAGTTTTTGAGTTATTTTAGAAAAACTAATTTTTTGGGCCCATAGACCCCCTTTCAACTGAATGTCAACACAATAAAACATTCTCAAGCTGCAAATTGACATGTATTAGTGGTTTTCAATCAGCAATCAAAATCAATCAAAATCAGCCATTTTAAATTCATTGAAAATGCTTTTTGACATTCCAAAATGCCAAACATTAAATTATACAATTAACAAATTGTCATTTTGTCATATTTTAGCATGATAAATAATAATCTAGAACTTAAAATATTTTTTAGACACAAAATCTTTCATTAATTTACGTGATCTAATTTTGTTTCTAATAAGACCATCTCTACACTCATGACCTACAACAGCCAAGGATGCTTCAGTGACAAGCTTGATGTGCCTTTCAACATTCACTGTGGCACTGTGACTCGTGATCCAGTTTCAATGCGGTATTAATGATATCACGCAGTTCATCATTACTGAATTCTTTTAATACAGGTGGAACAGTTTCCCATTGGGACATAGCAGACCGCTGTGGTATGCAGAAGCTTTGAAATTGATGATTGGCTTTCTAAAGACCCTAACATTCTCATCTATAGCAGGATATTCATCAGTACCACCTTCATGATCCTCTTCATTCTCATCATCACTTTCAATTATTCCACCTGCAAAATCATTGCTACTACCAGATTCATCATCAAAATCCTCTATAACTCCCCTCAGACACAGAACTTTATTGACAGCACACCTCCTCACCTCTTCATCTTCATCAGCCAGCATTCCAACTAAAATATTTTCACCATGAGCAAAATAGCTGTTATTGTTTAATACGTCGTAACAAATTTCTCTAATTTTCCTGTCAGGGAATTTATTTACTCTTTGGATCATATTGAATAGGTTTCTTGACCCATCACTTAGCCTCTTATTAGCCTTGATATTGAACCAACTGTGAAAGTATACTTTGATGATGAATTCTACTATGATTTTGAGGTTCTTACTGGGTCTTTTTTGTGAAACATAAAAGCGAAGAATTCTACAGGCTAAGGTGAGCCATCGAGAGTGATTTAGCAGGCCAACTTCTAAGAGTGCAAGGTCTTCATCCACTTCACCAGTAATAATTGCCCAGCAGATGCAGTATCCATAGTATTGGTCTGTTGATAAATTATTGACCACCTCATTTGGTAGAAGCACAAATGCAGGATAAGGTATAGATTTGAAGTCCACAACATTCCATTCTGACACATCCCCATTGAGCTGAGAACCAATAGGGCCAGAAAATTTGTCTGGACTTTTTGTTGTCCCATCTAAAGTTATGAAGATGTGTCTAAGTGGCAATTCATTTAGATGCAGAAGACAAATACTATCCCACTGAAGAGGTTGCCCTAAAAACATTTCCAAATATCTGATTGACTCATGGATATGTCCTGTGTTAGTATTTGTCCCATCTGCTTTAACTAAGTTTAATTTGGCCTCAAGTTCTGTCCCTTTAATGATCTTATAAATGCCATGAGCAATGTCAATGCCTTTGCCACTCTCCAGGGTAAAATGGTCGAGGTAGAAATCATCTGAAAATAAATGTAATTAATTTTACAATTAAATAAAAATGAAAAAGGAAGGAATAAAGTTAACTGGACAGTTGTCACTTAAAAAGAAAAATTTTTAAGTAATTGAAATATTACTTTATAGTACAGTAATATAACAGCATAACACCTATAACTGTATGACAATCATTTCCATTTACCTGGCTCTCCAGTAATGACATAATGTTCCTCTAGGATTGTGGATGTATAATACTTTTCATTTACTTTGTTAACAGCAAGTGTAGCATCCTTTCTACCGTCAAAGCCAATGCCAGTCACTTTTTCAAATATCACTTCTTCCTTCTTCCTTTCAGCTCTCAATTTAGCTCTCTCCCTTCTCAACTTGTTTCTGAAAAGTATTTCAAAAATATTGGCCATGCATTACTGCATTAGCATTATACAAATATACAAAATACAAATGTCAGTGTCCTGTTTGAAACTAATTAATATAAATACAAAATAGAAATTTTGGCGCTAATTAAAAATAATAGTAAATCTGGTGATTTAGAACTTATAGCAGAAGCTAAGAAATGTAATATCTGGAGCAGGGGTCCCCAACCTTTTTGTGCCGAAGAGCACATTCAAGACTACCGGTAGTGCGGCGGGCACCATTTACTTTTTCAAGGCAAATTTACAGTTGGACTTAATAATGAACATAATACACAAAAAAAACATTTAATTCCTATGTAAAATAATGAACATAATACACAAAAAAAAACAAGGATGGGCTAACTAAGAATCTTAGAAAAATTATCAAAATGATAACTTAATTTATTTATAAAGAAATAATTATTTTCAAATAAATGAGCATCTGTTTCTGTAATTAACTACTAAAATTTAATAAAATGTTAAGTATGTTACATATTTTAAATATTTAGTAACTAAATATTTAAAATATGTAGCATACTTAATATTTTATTAAAAATTTAAATAAAAACTTATCAATCGTAGTCAGTCAGTGGCGGGCACACGCAAAAGGGTCGGCAGGCACCATGGTGCAAGCAGGCACAGGGTTGGGGACCCCTGATCTAGAGTGATTAAAAACATATTTATCAATAACATTTTGTATGTTATCTGGGGTGATTACTCCAAAGTCCACCAATGTAGCAGAACCAATAGCCGCTCCTGCTCTATCACTTACTTGATATCTGTTAGGATATTTAAAGTAGATTTACATATCTATTGTCAATGAATAATTTATTGGTAATCTTAATCTCTTAGTCACAATGATTTCACTTTAAGCTGTATTAAAAGATTTATCTTTCAGTACTATACCTGTCACATGCTTCAGCTAATGAGCATAATCTAGTTCTGTTCTGTAATGTTGAGACTTCTGGAACATAGTCTGCATCAAATGAATCATTACAACTGTCGCTATCTGTCAACTCAGGAATGTCCATAGGTTCAGGAGGATGAGGAGGAGGAACTGATTCTTTTGCTTTTTGAGATTGAATAACCCGTGATTTGAATTTTAAGTCAGTGGCTGTTTCTGGGACTTCTTTCAGGGTACAGTAACCATGCCTAGTTGTTTTCTGGTCCTACAAAGTGATTATATTTCATTACACTATACGGTAATGTATCTTTTATCTATGGGTCTCTATATGTAAATTGAAATTCTTACAAAAATGAGAAAATACTAAAATATCTTATCATTAACATCATTAATAGTGTATTATTGATATTACTAACTTATTAAATGCACTTTAAAAATTGTAGCAAATTATTAATAATTGATAATATTAATAATTTATAATTAATTAATATTAATTAATAATTTACAACTTGAAATTCAATCAACAGACCTACCTCATAAAACTGGTAATCAGATTCAGTCATTTTTAGTAAGTGCTTTTTCTCTGTATCTGCCAACAGTTTGTGATCATGTTGATATATGTCAAATAAAACATTTACAGTTTTCAGAAAATCATCCAGATCTTGATGATATTTAGGTCCCCTTTTCTTTTTGTCATACTTCAGAAGGCGGTTGAATTCCTTTACTTGGGTTTTCAGTCGGCTCTGTATGGCATTTACTGATATTGGATAAACATTATATGTGACCCACAATTTATGCAATTCCTCAGAAGTAGCTCTCAGTACAGCATCTGTTTTATAGTCTCCGAAACACAAACACCTTTCAATAACTTGCTTCAACGTAGGCAATTTCCCTAAAGGAAACTGTTCTGCTGGCATAAAACGTACATCACCAAGTACTTTAGCAATTGTTTTCCTTGTAGAAGTCATACTTTATATTGCAAATGTTGAATTCAATGACAAATTGCAGTTGGAAACTTATAACAAAGGCACCTGAAAAAAAAACAAGTTTTCAATTTATTACGTTTAAAAAAAGTTCATGAAGCAGCCCCACCCTCTATTCTTTAATCAAGCATAATGGATGCAAGATAACAAGGAAAAGTCATATCATGTGATCACTATGTCCATGTCAACATCCTTTTAGGGCAATGTTAGTAATAAAAAAGCCAAATCATGCTTATTTTAGAATTTCTTTTGTCACTAAGGTCCGTCGAAAGGGGGTCTATAGGCCCCAAAAATTAGTTTTTCTAAAATAACTCAAAAACTAAAGCTTTTATGAAAAAATACCACTCTTAATAATTTGTTCTAAATCAAATTCTGCATCTTTTGGTATGCAAACCATCTCTCTAGCATGTTCAGAAGAAGAGATATTGCCATTTTCCTGATTTTACTAGTGCAGCATTAGATGTTTTTACAAAAATGGGGGTGGCCGGACACACGTTGGTGGCCACCAATTATTTTTTTCAGGAATCTTATTTTTATATTAAAAGCCAACTGTTAATGACTCTGATTAATTCTATCTTGAGTTTCAGCACGGCCTACGGCAAACAACCTCATAAGCATCTTGAAATAAAAGATTGATATTTGCGGAATTTAAAAGAGGAAAACATCAAATGTATGAAAGATGTCCTTAACAATAAAAGGAGTCTTCCCCGAGATGACTATAGGGAAGGAAGTTGCTGAAATAACATTTCTGATTCTTGACGTAGTCCCTTCACAAGGAACACACTGGATGAAGCCTGGGGCATTTCATCAGACAAGATGGATGGCAGCTATACTTCATATACATAAAATGTATGCTTTCTGCAATCAAGTTGGGTTTGACTTAATTACTATTTATAAGCTTGAAAGGATGTGTATCTTTATGACACTTTTCTATGGAAAGTATTGGCTTTCGTGCACAAACACAGTTGATGCCCCTGTAAATGATCTCAACTTTTACAGGGAAATGGTTCCCTACAAGCAAATAGACAGCGATATCACTGAAACAGCTTTAAACACTTTTAAAGGTCATTATTGGTACCTAACTGAGGAACTTACATCAATGGCTCTCTCTGGTTCTTTGAGCAATGAAGATAAGAGCATGATGGCAAAAGAATTATTACATTCTGTCCATCCTAAAGACTTTCATATAGGCCAACCTGTCTTCCCCATTTTGAAACAGAATGTTAAGCTCCACCGACTTATTGGTTCTAAGTCTTGGTTTTTCTTTCGCCAACTAGACTCACCAGGCAACTGGCTTAAAAAGCCTGTTCTCATGTGGGAAACTGATGAAGATTATATCAGGATAAAGAATATAATTTCTTTTGCAAAAGTTGTTAATGATACGGTGGAGCAGGGAGTTAAATTGATGCAAGATTTCTATGGCACATGCAAGGATGAGAATGAAATTCAGGAACTTCTACAGGTTGTTGAAGAAAATAGGCGTATGATCCCTGTTGTTTCAAAGAAAATATTAATCAATATGACAAAAAGACAAGCCTAGTTAGGCCTAAGTAATATGCCATTCTAAGGTTGTGTTTTTCTTTTTAGTTGTATATTGGAAAGCTATATATTTTGTATTTTATTAACTTTATTCCTTTTTTCTTGTAAAAGTATATTTTGATTTATGCAATGATTAAAAAAAAAAAAAAAAAATGGGGCTTTGCAAATTTCTGAATTTGCAAAGTTGTTCCCACTTTGATAGCATAAGTTGAATTTATCTTTGTTCGATTTTTCATCCTATCTCATCAAAGCCCATCGCCGTGGAGCTGCATTGGGATGATGCTCTATGAGTGGTGGTAACACTCGTGTTAAAAATGAGATATTAGAAATAACTTTCAAATAATTGCTAAATTTATAGTATTACACCCGTCTCCTTTTGGAGGTGAAATTTATGTTTTTCCTATGGTTTTTGATATGCTTTGAATGAATCTGACCTTCAAAACCGTCGGAAATGACTCTTTTTTGAGATAACCTCCCTCCCCCCCAGCCGGCAATCTGGGGGACCCTGGTGGGAACCAAGAGTTCTTGGGTGGGGAAAATCACAGAAAACGAGTCATTTCCGATGGTTTTGAAGGTCAGATTCATTCAAAATACATCAAAAACCATAGGAAAAACATAAATTTCACCTTCAAAATTGACCTAACCTTCCTAACCTAACCTATCCTAACCAAATCTAACCTATCCTAACCTATCTGGGTCATTCTCTGTCAGATCAACCAAAAAAAATTGAAATTAACACCCTCATCTCTCATATTTTGCTGAAATTTGGTTTATAGGGAGTTTGTGAGCCCTGAATCCATTTCTGAAATTATAAGGTCAATCCGACCAACGGTTCAAGAGATATGACCTCGGGCAATTTGAGGTCACTCGCGAGGTTACTAACATTTGGCAAGCCATAACTTGGGTAATAATTGTCATAATTATATAAAAGTATATATATTTAGAATCAGAAAATGACAAGGAATCCAAATATGCATGTTTTAGAACTCTAGGTTGAAAAATAAAAAAGTTACACTGTAACCAAAATTTGAGGTCACGATTTGACCTCTGGGGTATCAAATGAGAATTTTTTTTTTAAATGTAAAAAATGAAGGCATAGGCATTGGCTATTAGAATCAGCAAAAAAAAGTTTGTTTATGTTAGTATTTTTCATGTAACTAACATATAAGTGAACACCATATTCATAAGTTGTGCGTCAATTCTACCTATTTTTTCACACTTAAGCTCATAATTTGACCTATAGAAATTAAAATTACATTTTTTATAGATATAAAAAACAAAGTCAGAGTTCTTGACTAATAGAAACAATCATAAAAAGTTTGTTTATGTTGGTACTTTTCATGTAACTAACTTATAAGTGAACACCATATTTATAAATTGCTTGTCATTTCAAGGAATTTTTATATCTTAGCTATCAATTTGACCTCAAGCTCCAAGAATTTAATAAAAATTGTATTTCACTGCTAATCTACACTGGCAATAATAGTTATAATAGTGAAAGGGGAAGACTAAGCTCACATGTAGCCTAAACAAACCTGTTGAAACATGTTGCTACTTGTCTAAGTGCAGAATCAACACAGATAGTTGCAAAATTCCTTGTCTACAGGTTAGTACAGTTCCAGCCAGCACTGTGGGTGGCTGGTAGGTATGGTGTTTTAATGAGCCTCAGAGACTATCAAGGCCTAAAATATTAAGTGTGTATAGCTATATATTTTCTAAAAAATATATATTACCTAATTGTAAATCCTATATCTTTACAGATCAAAATACAATGGTTCGGCACTTGAAATACTGCCAGGACCCTATTCAAAAACACAAGAAACGCATAACAATCAATCTTAGAAAAGTGACTGATGTACTTGTTGAAAAATGTGCTGGAAGAGTGAAAAAAGACTCATTGTTGTGTGTGAACTGCTGGACACTGATAATGAAAAACCCCACTATACTTAGTACCACTGAAAACAACGAGTCTGAGCAGGATTCAAATGAATCATCTACTATCAGTGGCTTGAGTAACATCTCTTCAATTCAAGATCTGGACAATGACAGTGATTGCTTGATAAAGGAAAATCCTTCAACTTCAGTTGAACCAGTTCTAGCATTTCTGGACCAAACACCAGTTAAAAAAAGTAAGTAATAAATTAATATAATAACTTATACTTTACTACAAGGTCTGTTTGATCTACTATATAGCCAATTATATAGCATTTAAGGTACTATAATTAATATTTAATTACTAATATTCAGGTGTGTGAAACCTTTTTTTCTGTTCTTTTCAGAAGGGCTGTCATTAAGCCAGAAAAAGCGCAAGGCTCGTGGTAAGCTATCATCTGCTCAGAAACACCTGAAGGAGAGGCTAGAACTCAGTTATGGTGTTCAAATTACCGAGGAGGTAAGTGATACTTCAAAACCTGAAACTAAATCTGAAAAACATCTAGACAAATTAATGAATGAATTGAAACAGTCATTCCTGGAGAGCAAATGTCACCATCACAAACTACAAATATTGACACTCTCACCATACACAATTGAAAAAACAGCTAGTTTCTTTCAAACTACAACATACATGGTGAAAAGAAGCCCTTCACTTAAATCAGAACATGGAATCCTTCCGAAGATTCCACTAATGAGGAAAGGAAAAGTGATATCTGAAGAAAACAAAGATATAGTTAGAAGATTCTATGAGTCAGAAGAGGTTAGTCGTATGTGTCCTGGCCAAAAGGATTGCGTGAAAGTTATCAGTGCTGAAGGTGCAATGAAGGTGCAAAAACGATTGGTCCTCGGGAATTTAAGAGAGATGTTTGAACTATATAAAAATGATGAAAAGAATCCCAAAATAGGATTTTCCACATTTGCAAAATTACGGCCATCATATTGTGTGCTTGCCGGTAGTGGTGGGACTCATTCTGTCTGTGTCTGCACATACCATCAAAATCCAAAATTGCAGCTGGCTGCATTGGGAGAAAGAGGTCTTTCATACAAGGATCTTATGGATTACAGTGTCTGCAGTACAGAAAGAGAGACTTGCATGATGCAACTTTGCAATGATTGCCCAAGAGAAGAGGGTGTCCTGGATTTTATTGAGTTACTTGACAGTGTGAAATCAGCTCCAAATGAAATATCTTACAAGCAATGGGTGACTGTTGACCGTTGTACAATGGTTGATAAGGTGGAGCCACTTCATGAATACTTATCATCCCTAAGCATGAAAATATCCCGCATGGTTCGTCATCACTTTGTTGCTCAGCAACAATCACAGTACTTCAAGCAGTTGAAAGAAACACTACCACCTCAGAGCGAGGTAGTTATAGTAGGTGATTTCTCTGAGAATTATTCTTTCATTGTCCAGGATGCTGCCCAAGGGTTTCACTGGGACAATTCACAGTGTACAGTTCACCCTTTTGTCATCTATTATAGATCATCTGCAGACCAGGAACTTAGCCATTTTAGTGTCTGTTTCTTATCTGCATCACTAAAACACAACACTATAATGGTTTACTCATTCATATTGAAGCTTATGACATATGTTAAATTCAGATGCCCACAATTGAAGAAGGTGCACTATTTCTCAGATGGATGTGCTGGCCAATATAAGAACAGATACAACTTCACAAATCTCTGTTACCATGAAGAGGATTTTGGTCTGTCTTGTGAATGGCACTTCTTTGCTACATCCCATGGCAAAAATGCATGTGATGGGATTGGAGGAACAGTGAAAAGAGCTACTGCTCATGCCAGTTTGCAGAGAACTACAGAGAGGCAAATTCTTACACCAGAACACATGTTTCAGTTTTGTGAAGAAAACTTGAGCAAGAAGATAAATTTTTTCTTTGTAACTACAGCTGATTTGAAAGATGCAGAAGAACGGTTGGAACATCGATTCAAGGATAGTAGGGCTATTCCTGAACTCAGAAATATCATAGATTTGTTCCCCTAAACAAGGAAGAACTGATGGTGTATCCCATTTCAAGTGGCATTGGAGAAAAGAAAAGAATAAGGAAAAGTCATTTTACTAATGAACCTGCAATGCTTGGTAACCTAAAATGTGTCAAACCAGGAGAGTATGTTGGCTGCATTTATGACATGCAAATTTGGTATGGAATTGTGGAGGAATATTGTGAAGAGTTTGATGATTTCACTGTGAACTTTCTACATCCCTCTGGGTCATCAGGATCAAGTGCATATTATTATCCATCAAACAAGGATTCATGTGCAGTGCCAGGACATCATATATTAACTGTAATGAGTTGTCCTACCCTAAGAGGAGGCAGCAGAATTCAATACATTTTTCCACAAAAAGAAATTGATGAGAGCATCGAGCATGCAAAAATTGTATTAGGCTAGCACATGAATCCTCTAAGTAGGTCTTCCCCTTTCACTATTATAACTATTATTGCCAGTGTAGATTAGCAGTGAAATACAATTTTACATTTTTTGCCTTTGTTTTTATATCTATAAAAAAATGTAATTTTAATTTCTATAGGTCAAATTATGAGCTTAAGTGTGAAAAAATAGGTAGAATTGACGCACAACTTATGAATATGGTGTTCACTTATATGTTAGTTACATGAAAAATACTAACATAAACAAACTTTTTTTTGCTGATTCTAATAGCCAATGCCTATGCCTTCATTTTTTACATTTAAAAAAAAAATTCTCATTTGATACCCCAGAGGTCAAATCGTGACCTCAAATTTTGGTTACAGTGTAACTTTTTTATTTTTCAACCTAGAGTTCTAAAACTTGCATATTTGGATTCCTTGTCATTTTCTGATTCTAAATATATACTTTTATATAATTGTGACCATTATTACCCAAGTTATGGGTCGCCAAATGTTAGTGACCTCGCAAGTGACCTCAAATTTCCAGAGGTCATATCTCTTGAACCGTTGGTTGGATTGACCTTATAATTTCAGAAATGGATTCAGGGCCCACAAACTCCCTATAAACCAAATTTCAGCAAAATCTGAGAGATGAGGGTGTTAGGCACTGGTTGATCTGACAGAGAATGACCCATCTACAACGCCACAGTTTCTGGTCTTGACGATATGTACACTCCGTTTTACAATATGGACACTTCACTACTGTCGGTAGAACACCGTGAGCACGCAGAAACTCAACTTTTTTCTAAATTTTCGTAGAAAGCGACAATACAGCTGTAATAATCGAACGAGCACGCGTCACACGAAGCCATTCCGGTAGCAAAGTAATTCAAATTCTAAATGGATGGAGCGCAGTGATTGGGCAGATATGTAATGGTCACACAAATGAACGTACAAACACACTAGATACACACCAAAAAAATGTTTATATCTCGAAAATGAAGTATTTGCGACAGAAACGCTATAGAAAGAAAGTGTCTTAGAATTTAAAAATCTACTTAATGAACATATAATAATTGCTGGATGTTAGACGGGTGTAATACTATAATAATACCAAATAATTTTGGTAAAAATTACTTGTTATTTTTTCATGAGGTAACATTTTTGTGGTAAAAAGTTCCTATAATGAATCAATTTTGATGTACAAATTCTTTTTCATTTATTAAACACTTCCAATGGGTGTTTTAATGTTAGGTGCATGAATGTAGCTATCATTTTGTACCAAATATGTAGGTGTTGTATAAATAATTGGCTCCTCAGTGTCAAATATACTCCCCAAAATACCAATTTTTGCATTCTGAGAGCGCAAAATATTTTGAGGGGGTGGGGGGACCCCTAAAATTTAGAAAAAGATTTTCTTTTGATATGGTTGTATTCAGTGGACCAGTTCTAACAAGGAAAAAAGTATGGACATTGACATTTTTAAAAAAAGTGAAAAATGAGACACCCTAGTGAGATAGGTTTGCGATAATTGTCAATGTTTGTAATTATTATTTTTATGTTGGTTATTTGTGCATTTTGATTTCATGAGTAAATTATGTTTTCCAGTGATCAATTATGAAGCCATGATTCCAGTTAATGTTTGTTGATTAATTGTCTGTTATGTTGTTATTGTGAGTAATGGTACCTGGTGCATGTAACCAATAATCTTGTGTTGTCTAGGCAACCAGTTGGGACTCAACTCACATGGTACAAATTCATCAAGCTTGGATTGTGGATCAAATCTAGTGGGAGCTACGCAGTCCATTGAGGTTGTGTCAACCACTGTTGGCTACTGGGATCTGCCCTGGAATCAGGTCTGTGACCCAAACCCTACTAACTAGACAGTGTATAAAGGAAAAAAAAACTCAGGTCATAAAGGGGGAGGTCAAGTTTAGAGGGTATCTAGGCTGGGACAAGGGTTCACATTTTGTGCAAGTTATTTCCGATACTTGTCTCCCACTTGCTTTCTATCATTTCTACCGAATCTCACTAAGGGTTATTTGTTTTCCAGAGGTTTTGTTAATTGTGATCCAGTGCCAGCCTTTTGTTATGTTTATACTTTTAGCTATACTGAATAATTGTTTATTTCAGATATAATAAAGAGAAAAAAACAGAATAGTTTACTTCTATTAGGTTTACCGTTGAATTCCAGCCCTTTCTTGGACTCTGAGTGATTGGTTCTCCCACTCATTGGAGAGTCAGATTTAGTCACCCGAACTGGGGGTAGTCTTTTACAGTTAATGTGTGAACTGGACCTGAATAGTTTCCTGGAAAGAAGGGGAGGGAGTTTGGGAATAGAGCTTGGGAAATCCTTCCTAGCAGAACATACTGACGAGTCCACAAAAGTGCATCACTTCCTGACTGCAATTGCAGAACTCTACCATCCGCAATAAGGTAAGGTATTGTGTATAATTTAGGTCTCAGGGGTATGGGGGCGGAGTCCATGTAAAGATCATGCATCACAAACTGATCAGTCCTAATGATGAGTGCAAACTTTTCTGATTAATTTTGAGGTGTTTTGTACGAAACTGCCATCCGTTTCCTGTGCAAATGCATAGTTTTCGAGATGACAATATCTCGAAAACTATGCATTTGCACAGGAAATGGATGACAGATTCGTGCAAAACACCTCAAAATTGACCACAAAAGTTTGTTCTCATCATAAAAACAGACTGGGGTTAATATTCGTTTTAATGCTTTGTTCGTTTTCGATAGAAGGAGACATTCTATGACAATTTAACATATAAATTCATATTCAGGACACCTTGAAACCTCAGGAAAACTGATAAAAATCAAGGAAATATAATAATTATTTTTTATGGAAAAAAAAAAAAAAATTTTAAATTTAGATGTAAAAAGCAGCCATTATAGGCCATTGCCCGAGTATTTAGCTTTTAACGCTGTTAAAATTTTAACGAACGTCGCCCTCTCCAGTTTTATGGGGAGACATCTCGTGGCAAAATTAGGAAGCATAGGTCAAAACAACCAATTAAAAATCGT
This sequence comes from Bathynomus jamesi, assembly GCA_023014485.1. Classification (NCBI taxonomy): domain Eukaryota; kingdom Metazoa; phylum Arthropoda; class Malacostraca; order Isopoda; family Cirolanidae; genus Bathynomus; species Bathynomus jamesi. Next base: position 552,312 of record JAJOZX010001375.1, on the reverse strand, counting down.
TTTTGTTTCACGTGACCTTATCCGACCAATCAGAGACGTACATTTTGAATCTCTCATAATGCATACTCATTTAAGAATGCTTTTTCAGTCTGGTTTTCATTTTGGTTTAGGGAGGTTGTGATTGCCTGGGTTTTTGGTACCTTGGAACGCAGTTCCAAAAAACTACTGTTGTTTGAGGTTCCTCAGAGAGACGCAACAACTCTTGTTCGCCTGATCCAGCAACATATTAGGCCTGGGACTACAATCTATTCCGACGAGTGGCGTGCGTATTCTCAACTTGGAAATCTAGGCTACATTCACCGGACAGTCAACCATTCACAGCGGTTCGTGGAAGACACCGTTCACATTCAAAATATTGAGCGTTGTTGGAAAGACGTGAAAAGCTGGATATTACGGTCTGGCAACAAAACCCAATCAGTTTAGGTTAGGTTAGGTCAGGTTAGGTTAGTTTAGGTCAGGTTAGGTCTGTTTATGTTAGGTTAGGTCTGTTTAGGTTAGGTTAGGTCTGAACCAAAACACATTTTTCTGGTGTTTTTTGGTGTGATTTGCTCAAATCTGAACTTCGTTTCTTTAGGAAATGAGCCGTTTTTGAGAAATTTTCAATTTTAAAATTTCTCAAAAACGGCTCATTTCCCAAAGAAACGAAGTTCAGATTTGAACAAATCACACCACAAAACACCAGAAAAATGTGTTTTGGTTCAGAAAGGAGGAAAAGCACTAAAACGAATAATTACCCAGACTGGGTGTAAAAACGAATAATTACCTCAGTTTTGAATGACAATTCAATATATTGTACTTTTTTAACCGCGCGCGCGAGGGTTAAAAGACGAATATTAACCAAATAATTTTTCTTATTCCTAAGACTACGTGATTTGGACAAAAACACTTCCAACTCCTCAGTTTTAACTGATTCTCAACCTTTTAGCACTAGATTTTCAGTTTTAAGAACTAAATACTCCCAATCTCGACCCTAGAAATATGGAAATTGGCGGAATTTGTAGTTTGTATTTGGTACGGTATTTGAAGTTGTACCTGCAATAAAAAGAAACACCATATTAGTTACAGAATTACTATGACAAACTTCAAATACCAAATACAAACTACAAATTTCACAAATTTCCATATTTCCAAGGTCGACCTAAAACACCCTATATAATATTAGATCATATCATCATCCCGTAGTAAAATATAAACACAAATATCATGATATAAAACTGGTGGGAAAAATTGAATCTGAATCGTTGCTATGAAATTGGTAACTACACTGGCATTTATGACGTCACACTTCTCTTCCACTCAAAACGGCCATCCTTTGTTTATATTATTATTATTTTTATTATTATTTTTATTATTATTATTAACAAACAAACAAAACATCTTTATTGCGGATCATTCACAATCCATAGCCACTTAATCTAACACACAAGTAGGGACAAAACATAGCCACTTAACCTAGCATACTGGCATATTGTGTAATGGTTGAACTGGCCCTTCAGAGCTTGGCCGTTCAGGGCTCAGCTGGGATTCTGAACCCAATAAAATAAAATAAAAACAATGGAAAGCTGAGTTCGGATATGATTTTGTGGAAACTATATTTTAAATTATTAATTATATAGGGCTATATAAACTATAAACTATATAGGGCTATGGGTTGATTGCCTGTGCCCTCATCCGTTGGAAATTTCCAGCAGACTTCAGTGGAGGGTTACCGACAAAAGCCCTATGCTTTTTCGTTAGAGAGTTATGAATATGTAGGTTGTTAAAAGGACCTCTTTATATTTATATGATTACGGTAATTTTTAGCGTCGGGATTTTAGACGCCTAAATTAGAATGAAAATGAAATTGCCTCACCTTATTTTTGCTGGGTCCTTGGTTTGCTTCGATGTAGGGCGTTACGATCATCTTCGGTGTAGGGCCGCCACGATGGAGTTACACGACGAATTAACTTCTTGTAATAAATATGGGCAGTCACAATATAAACACCTGAAGGCATAGGCCTATCCTTATTTTATGTATTAAGTTTATTATAAGGAATTCACTCAGAACTTTAGGGAAGACAGAAGCACATCCTCCCTGTTTAAAGCGTTCGCTGTAACATAAACAGCCCTGAGAGCCGTTCCTTGGTTCGCTTGTATTTTCATTATTATTTGCCGATCTAGCAAAATTTTGTTTGGTCTACTTCTCTGTGGTAGACTAAACAATAAATTGGGTTTTCTTGTTGCTACGTGAGGCTGATTCATACAAACAGGTTCTTTGTACGTATGGCAATTATTTCATTCCCAATAGGCTATGTCGCCGATCCCGAGGCAATTTTGTATAGATATTTAATTCAATTAATTAATAATTTATATTTAATTATGAAATAAATGTACCACATATGATACCATGTTGTGAGCGCGTATAGTTTTTCAATATACTGGGGGGGGGCGGAGAAAAATTTGTATGTTGTAGATCAAATGTTTTGATAAACTGTGTTTTAAACAGTGGTGGGCACCGTTAACCAAAAAGTTAACTTCGTTAACCGCTAATCCGTTAACCAAAAAGTTAACTTCGTTAACCGTTAGTCCGTTAATTCGTTAAACATGTAACGGAAGTTACCGATAAACCGTTAACGTTAACTTTTATTATAAAAAAATGAAAAACACAATATATATATAATTTAATTTTCCCTCTTCTTCTCGTTCTCCATTTTGTCCATGAGATGCATGTTGCCCTTCATGAAAATTAGCATATCAAAGTTTTCATCAGACAGGGATGATCTCTTGGCCCTCAGGATGTCCTTGCCCATAGAGAACAAACGCTCCACTGCAGCACTGGAGGGGATGGCTGTGTTGAACTTCATGAACAAGTCCACCAACACTTGCTCACCCAAGAAGGCAGCATCTGTCAGCAAGTCCTTGGAGTTGGTCTCCAGCCAGGTCTTGACCAAGTTCTGGGCCTTGCCCTTGAGTGACCTGTGGCTTCTGCTGCTCTCTTTTGTCTGGATGACAGCACTGAAGAAGTCATCCTCCTCCTCCTCCTCGTTGTTGCTGCCTCTACTGTTGCTGCCCACTTCGTTGGACCAAAAGAAAACGATGTAGACTTATGCCCCTTTTGTCCTGTTGGTACTTAGAAGTTGACTCAATAAATCCTTTATTATTTCACACTTAAAAATAAATGAGAACCAACTCTTTGTGATCGTTTATTTATTTATATAAAGTCAAACAATGACAACGGTCTTCTGAAAAAGGAATAAGCATAATAAGTAATCACTTGAATAAAACATAAACATAACATAAACATAATCATTGTCCTCTATCTCCTCCCAAGTCTTTGATACTAGATGTGATATGAGGTAATTGCAGTACAGTAGTGCAAAGACTTATATTGTTTTATAAAGTGAATACAGTATAGTACTTTAATAGGAAAACATAGATACTAGTTTATTTAAGAGTAATATGAGAACATAAGGCTTTGCTATTACATCATGATGAATACGATACTGTAGAAACTAAAATATAAATACTTATGGAATTATACAGTACATTATATCCAATCAAACATATTACAATACAATTAGAGAGTTCAGCGAGAGATTGAATCATATTTAAAATAAGGGTTGTACAACGGTATTCCTGACAAAAGTAATAGTACAGTAATGAGGTTACAGCTGTATTGGGAACACAATATAAAGTTCTTAGTAAGTAAAGTGTAAAGTGTACTGTACTCTATCTCTCCCCCAAGTCTTTGAGCCAGCAATTTTATAAAGAAGATTATTAAGGATAATATGGCAAAAAAAAAAAAAATTTGTATGTTTACGGATAAAGACTAAACCTTATTTTGTCAGTGCCCTTAATTTAAAGCATACTTGATTGGTTACTCTTCTTGATTCATATGGTAGTCTTCATGCCAGGTAGGGGGGCGTCTGGTACGGTTCGAACGCCTTAGTGGAGTTGCAGTTTGGGGTGCCGTACCCATTGGCCTAGGGGGTGCAGGTGGTAGTATGTCGATGGGCGGCGTTGACATGTCTTCTTGGGTGGGGGTGTGGTCTCTTCAGGGGTCGGGCGCCTGCGTTCAACGTGTGGGCTGGACCGTGTCGGACTACGGGGTGAAGCGGGTGTCTTTGGTCCTGGTGCTGACCTGGCAGGTGTAGGTGGTGCAGCAGGTGGGCTGTTGGTGGGCACCGCTAGGAAGTTCTTCAAATGTTGGTCTATGGTCATCTTTGGAGCAGGTGTGCTGAAGGGTTCATATTTTTTAAGGAATTTCCTGTTCCTTACAGTTACCCTCCCAGATCCATCGACCCTAACCACGTACTGGTCAAACTGCCTGACTTCGATGACCACACCTGTCTTGTCCCATTTACGGGCGTGTGGACCGACCTGGTTCTGGATGCGTATAAGGTCTCCGACTGCTAGTGGTGGGAGTCTCTTGGTGTGCTCTGACCAGCGTTCCGCTCCCTCATGTGGCGGTTCCTCAGAGCTTCTTCTCGGGTGGCCAAGTTTTCACGCCACGTGTCGTGTGGTTTATATCGGCCGGGAAGGATTGGAATGAAGTCCCGGATAGGGCGGCCGAATACACACATTGCTGGGGAGTGTTTTGTATCTCTATCCGGCGTGTTTCTGTATTGAAGCATGGCCCGTTGAAAGTTTTCGGTGTTGAGGTCGCCGTTTGGTCCAGTGTTGTCGGTTATTAGGCGTTTCGTTGTCTTGACACCAACTTCTGCCCGACAGTTGCTGTGAGGGAAAGCCACTGATGAGAGTCGGTGGTGTACGCCCCAGTTTTTGAGGAACTGCCGTGTGGCTGCTGCGGTAAATTCAGGGCCCCCATCGGAAGCCAGTTCGTCGGGGATGCCGAAGGTGACGAAGGTCCGTCGGAGGCAGGCGATGAGTCCAGCAGCACCATCTGATGACCTCTCTACTATTGGCCAGTTAGAGTATCTGTCCACCACGACCAGGTAGTTTACTCCTTTGTAGTGGAAGTAGTCCGCGCAGACGCACTGGAAGGGGTATTCTGGTGATGTTGGTGGAGTGGGTGGAGCGCTGGGCTGGGTTGGTGCCATGCGGTTGCAGTGGTTGCAGCTAGCCCGTAGTGCTGTGATGGCTGGTGTGATGCCAGGCCAGAAAATGGAGTCTTCTGCTCTGGAGATCATGGATGAAGTACCTTGATGAGCTGAGTGGAGTGAAGCCAGTACTTCTTGCCTGAGGGCCGGCGGGATAACCGTGCGGTTCCTGTACATTACCACGCCGTCAACAGTGCGGAGGTCGTCGCGAAACTGGTGATATTCCCGCAGCTGTGCAGGGAGTGCATGGCGGGATTCAGGCATGCCGGACTCTATGACATTGGCTAAACTATTCATGACTTCATCGCTGGTCGTGGCGGTGCGTACTCGATCCCATGTCACTGATGCCAGGCTCAGCGAGTTGAGTGTTGATGCGGCTGCAGAAATGACGCAGGCTTCCATGCCATTACCATCTGTCAGTGATGTCCGTATGCCGGCTAGGAAGGTGGGGGGGGGGGAAAGAACGCCGTTCCCTCGCATGGTTGATGGATGGCTGCCACGTCATCGGGGAGTGTCAGTGGTATGGGGTCGCCAGTGGGGTATCGTGACACCCCGTCAGCAGCTTTGTGTTTCGCGCCTGGTACGTGGATCATCCGGAAGCGGTACCTGAGGGTTTTTTCCTTCAAGTTTCTGAGGCGTGTATTAGATATGTCCTCTAGGGATCTGTCACCAAACACTTTGAGGAGAGGTTTGTGGTCCACTGCAATTATTAGGTCTTCGCATCCCAGCACGAAGTACCTCGCCTTGTCAAGGGCATCGGCGACAGCAAGTGCTTCTCCTTCTACTGGTGCATAGCGGGACTCAGCTGAGGTAGTGAATCTACTGCCGACCAATGTGACACGCCATCCAGTATGGCAGCAGAAGGGTTCGACTCGTGTACAGGTGCAGTGTTTCTGAAGTAGCCAGTAGCCGATGCCTGTTTTCGACCAGTCTGTGGCGAGGCATGTGGGCTTGGTTTTGTCAAAAATTTTAACACCCTCCTCTATTTCTGTGATGGTGACATCCTTTGATTCTTCGAAGATGGTTTCCAATTCGTCATCCCACTTGAAAGGTGTTCCTGGCTTCAGAAGTAGGCGGAACGGCTGCATCCTCTTGGCCATGCTGAAGGCATACGACACCTGGTTGATGAACCCGAACCATGATCGAACGTCGGTGATGTTCTTTGGAGATGGAAACTCTAGGATTGCTTTGAGGTATTTTTTACAGGGTCGGACACTGTCAGATGTGATCTCGAAGCCTGCAAATTCAACCTTGTCCTGACAGAACACAAACTTGTCGGGGTTCAGTGTGATTCCGTGTCTGCCGCAGGTGTCAAGCCACTGGGTGGCCTGGAAGAAGCTCTCCTCCACTGTGTCTGACCAGAGCAAGACGTCGTCAATGCACTTGGTATTGTTAGGGATGCTCGATACAATTTCGTCGTACCTTCTTGTGTAACCGTCACCAGATGCAATGTAACCCTGGGGAGCGGTTTTGTAACGGTAGCGACCCCAGGGCGTGATGAAGGTGGTCAAGTGGCGGTCTTCTTCACAGATTGGTACGCTGTGATATCCATTCCATGCATCAAACACTGTCTTCTTTTTGCCTTGCGGTACTGATCTGGCCTGGTGGAATGGCGATTGAGTGTGGTGTGTTTCGCGGGTGGCGTGAGCGTTGAGGGTTGAAAGTCAACGGTACGCCTTGGTTTTCCGTTCTTTTTGGCGCACACCACCATTCTGTGACACCAGGTTACGGGCTCACCAAAGGGTACTGGTTCAAGGACACCCAGTCTGACATCTTGGTCGAGGCCAGCCTTCACATCCTCCTGCCAGTGGATTGGTACTGGGACGGGGGTGTGGTGCGACTGGTTTGGCATTGGGGTCCACCATCAATTTCATTGGGGGGCCGTCCATCATGGGCAGCGCTTGGTGGTCACAAGTGTTGAAGGTGCTTGATTTGTAATAGTCCAGCAGGTATTCCTTGAGCTTTTGCTGGTTCGCCGCAACAGCGGGTAGCGGTAGCTCGATTGGAGGTGATGGAGGATGTTGGCGTCTTGGACAGTCACAGTTAGTTACAAGTCCGCTGTCACTGTGTGGCGTGCTGGCACTGTTGTTACAGTATTGTGCTGGATCCAGTTGGACTTCCCCCACTGTAGGAAATTTCCCGAGATAATGCCGAGTGAAACGCATGCCTCTCTGCTGATGAAGAACTTGTCGGAAGAATCTGTCACATATGTTACCTGTCTCGTTTCTACTTGTTGGCCCTGTTCATCCTTGCCAGTGAGGCGAAGTATGGCTTCGCCAAGGATTTTGATGCCCTTGTTGTTGGCGGCGTGCATCTTCATGGTCACAGGGATGAGGTCAGACTGGAGAAGCCCGAGGCGGTGGATAACCTTGATACCGGTGAGGCAGCTCTGACAGCCTGTGTCTGCCATGGCAGGCAGTACCACGGTTTTTGGGTGGGCATTGAGGGTTGCCCCAAGCGCCTCGTAGTCTTCGGGGAGAGTCCTGACTGTCAGGTTGATGTGTGGCTGTGGTTGTGAGTTCTCCTTGATCCACATGTCCGATAGTTCATTGTAAATGTGATGGTCGAGGGCGATTGCTCTTTTCTTATGTGGCTCGGAAGTGTTGCTTGTGGCGCAGAGAAGATCAAATACCGCACCTTCGCACTCATCAGCTTTATTAGGAGTGGCTGAAAGGCTCTTGTCCTTGTCTTTGCTCCTGCATACGGATTCCCAATGGCTGTCGCGCTTGCAAATTTTGCATTTGTGGTTGTACGCAGGGCAATCCTTCTTGCGTATGTGGACTGGGGCTCTTCTGCCGTGTCCTTTTTACCACAATATGAACAGGGGGCATTTTTGTCTTGTGGGGGTATTTGCTTACTTCTCCTGTATGTGCTGCCTGCGGCCTCCACGGCGTGGGAGTCCAGCAGTCGTGATGCTGAGCGCTTGCCTGCTTCCTTCGCCTCGACAAACTGAAAGACGTCTTCCAGGGTCATCTCCTGGTTACTGTTGCCGAGGAGTTCCAGTTGTATTTCCGGGTCAGCAATACCGCGGGTAAGGACGTCGCGAAGGATGGGGTCAGTGTAATTTACGTTGTTGTTGCAGCTTGGGCATTCAACAGAAATTTGCAGACTCCGGCCTGACCACGAAGACGGGCTCCAAAACTGCGCACAGTTTCGTCGCGGTCTTGTCGCATATTGTGTAGGGTAACCCTGGCTACCATGGTGTTCTCCTCTCGGACAGCTAGTTTCTTGATTGCAGCAAGGACTTCATCTTCGGTTTTGTTTGTTAGGCTTCCACCTGCGGATCTTGTCAAATCTTTGCGGAGTGAATCGTCGCAGCATTCAAGTAGTTGTACCACTTTGTCCCTACCAGTGATTTTTGTAGCTTCCGCATAATCAGTCCAACGCGACGTAAAATATGCCCAGTCTTCACTGGTACCTGCAGCCGAAATGGTTGGCCGTCTTACTTTCTCAACCTTTGCAGAGACTGTCGGGCTTGGGACATGGGTCGTGCAGTGGGCTGTTATAAGTGCGGCTACAATGGCTGGGTCCAGGTCTGCTGTGACATAGGTACAACCTGTGATAGGACATTCTACGGCAGGCATTGTGGATAGCGTTTGTTGAAGTTGCTTAATTAGGTTGGGGTGGTTGACAGTTGCTTGAATTTACCACGTATGTAGACTTATTTTATTATTTATTTAATTAATCAGTCATTTGTACCTAAGACCGTTGTCATAAATGAGAACCAACTCTTTGTGATCGTTTATTTATTTATATAAAGTCAAACAATGACAACGGTCTTCTGAAAAAGGAATAAGCATAATAAGTAATCACTTGAATAAAACATAAACATAAACATAAACATAATCATTGTCCTCTAAAAAATAATAAACAAGAACAACAATTGTTTGAAGCATTCTTGAACATTTCAAGAACAAGATAAAAAATAAAATAACCCTTACCTTTGTTATTTGGAACATATATGGCACAGAATATTCGGGAAGTAATTGCACTGAAATTTCTTCGGTCTTCACAGCAGAGATACTAAAGAGTAAACAGCCTCTGGCGCCATACGCTCACATTTACTTCTCAACGCCATCTATTATCTCATAAAGAAACTAATTCACATTGGGACTTGAAAGTACCGGCAGGATCAGCCGGGTAGAAAAATAATTATGGAGATTTTAAAGATGTGGTACCTAGAAGTACCGCCAGGACATAAAGGGTTAAGGTGAAAACGCTCCCATTGTAAGACATCAATTGACTTAATTTATGTCATCAGAGTGACATGAGAATTGAAATCTTACCTGATCAGTTTTATGGTTCTTGAAATGTATCAAGGAGACTACTAATAAGGTACTCACAGACATATTATAAATATACATGACTTACTTGACAACGATTATTTTTAAATATGCACTAGCACAAACATGTTGCGCAAGAGACAGACTGCAAATGAAACGAATGTAGTTATTTGTTGTAATTGTTACATATATATTAATGAAAGTGCCTTAAAATGCTCGTGATAGTTCTTGAAAGAAGTTGAAACATTCAACTCAAATGGCAAATCTTTCCGCCTGATTTTACAGTCGGCCATGTTTTGTTCAAACCAATGCCATAAATAACTACCATATTTGGTAAGACACAAATTGTGGCGACGGAAACAAATATATCGCCTGATTTTGCACTGCGGAAATGGAAATTCGTTCATCACTATTAACAGTGGCGGATTAATTGCGCACCTGCTCAGCACTGAAAATAATAGAAACTTTTAAACGTTTATTTATGAATTTTTTAGGTTAACGGACTTGAGTTAACGGAAGTTAAATGTAACGGAAGCTAATTAGTCCGATAATGATTTTCAAAGTTAACTTAAAAGTTAAATCGTTAACGAAAAAGTTAACTTCGTTAATTAACGATTAACGGATTAACGGTTTGTGCCCATCTTTGGTTTTAAACCATGTGAAATGGATTGAAAAGAATGAAATAGGAATTTAGGAAGAGAGAGGTTAATCAAGACCTATTTAAATATAAAAGTTCAAGAGGCCAACTTCTCAAGTTTAGTTAAAGTTATGTCAATCAGTTTGACTCCATTTGGGTATAGGAAATTTATGGAATTAAAGTAAAGTTATTAAGCATTTTAACTTTGCTCATTATCTGTGTAAATTTTTTAAATGCTGGTTTACTGACGTGGTTTTGGAGTTTTGTCATGTTTTGTTTTGTTAACAATTTATGTTTTAAAGTGACTTCTACGTTGGTGAGTTAATTGAAATGTACTGTACTTCCATGTTGTGTTGTTTGGTTTAAAGAGTTTGTACTGTATTCAAACCTCCTACCACTTCAGACTAGTCAATACCCGTAGTTTTAGTGGAGTAAATGTTACTCTTCCACAGGTAGATCTGGAGGGGTTGGGGCTTTGAATCCAGTACTGTTTTTGTGTTGCTTGGTCTCTGGCCATGGGAGGCCATAAAACCCTTGTAATAGTTTGGGCTGTGGCCAAGGGGAGGCCACAAAACCCTCGTAATAGTTTGGGTTGTGGCCAAGGTAGGCCACAAGACCCTTGTAATAGTTTGGGCTGTGGCCAAGGGGAGGCCACAAAACCCTTGTAATAGTTTGGTCTGTGACCAAGGGAGGCCACAAGACCCTTGTAATAGTTTGGTCTGTGGCCAAGGGAGGCCACAAGACCCTTGCAATAGTTTGGGCTGTGGCCAAGGGGAGGCCACAGGACCCTTGTAATAGTTTGGGCTGTGGCCAAGGGAGGCCACAAGACCCTTGTAATAGTTTGGGCTGTGGCCAAGGGGAGGCCACAAAAGCCACAAAACCCTGGTAATAGTTTGGGTTCTGGCCAAGGTAGGCCACAAAACCCTTGTGATAGTTTGGTCTGTGACCAAGGGAGGCCACAAGACCCTTGTAATAGTTTGGTCTGTGGCCAAGGGAGGCCACAAGACCCTTGTAATAGTTTCGTCTGTGGCTAAGGGGAGGCCACAAAACCCTTGTAATAGTTTGGGTCGCGGCCAAGGTAGGCCACAAGACCCTTGTAATAGTTTGGTCTGTGGCCAAGGGGAGGCCACAAAACCCTTGTAATAGTTTGGTCTGTGGCCAAGGTAGGCCACAAGACCCTTGTAATAGTTTGGGTTGTGGCCAAGGAAGGCCACAAGACCCTTGTAATAGTTTGGTCTGTGGCCAAGGAAGGCCACAAGACTCTTGTAATAGTTTGGTCTGTGGCAAAGGGGAGGCCACAAAACCCTTGTAATAGTTTGGATCGCGGCCAAGGTAGGCCACAAGACCCTTGTAATAGTTTGGTCTGTGGCCAAGGGGAGGCCACAAAACCCTTGTAATAGTTTGGTCTGTGGCCAAGGAAGGCCACAAGACCCTTGTAATAGTTTGGGCTGTGGCCAAGGAGGCCACAAAACCCTTGTAATAGTTTGGGTTGTGGCCAAGGTAGGCCACAAGACCCTTGTTATAGTTTGGGTTGTGGCCAAGGTAGGCCACAAGACCCTTGTAATAGTTTGGTCTGTGGCCAAGGGAGGCCACAAGACCCTTGTAATAGTTTGGGCTGTGGCCAAGGGGAGGCCACAGGACCCTTGTAATAGTTTGGTCTGTGGCCAAGGTAGGCCACAAGACCCTTGTAATAATTTGGGTTGTGGCCAAGGGAGGCCACAAACCCTTGTAATAGTTTGGTCTGTTGCCAAGGAAGGCCACAAGACCCTTGTAATAGTTTGGTCTGTGACCAAGGAAGGCCACAAGACCCTTGTAATAGTTTGGTCTGTGGCCAAGGGGAGGCCACAAAACCCTTGTAATAATTTGGGTCGCGGCCAAGGTAGGCCACAAGACCCTTGTAATAGTTTGGTCTGTGGCCAAGGGGAGGCCACAAAACCCTTGTAATAGTTTGGTCTGTGGCCAAGGAAGGCCACAAGACCCTTGTAATAGTTTGGGCTGTGGCCAAGGGGAGGCCACAAAACCCTTGTAATAGTTTGGGTTGTGGCCAAGGTAGGCCACAAGACCCTTGTTATAGTTTGGGTTGTGGCCAAGGTAGGCCACAAGACCCTTGTAATAGTTTGGGTTGTGGCCAAGGTAGGCCACAAGACCCTTGTTATAGTTTGGGTTGTGGCCAAGGTAGGCCACAAGACCCTTGTTATAGTTTGGGTTGTGGCCAAGGTAGGCCACAAGACCCTTGTTATAGTTTGGGTTGTGGCCAAGGTAGGCCACAAGACCCTTGTAATAGTTTGGGTTGTGGCCAAGGTAGGCCACAAGACCCTTGTTATAGTTTGGGTTGTGGCCAAGGTAGGCCACAAGACCCTTGTTATAGTTTGGGTTGTGGCCAAGGTAGGCCACAAGACCCTTGTAATAGTTTGGTCTGTGGCCATGGGAGGCCACAAGACCCTTGTAATAGTTTGGTCTGTGACCAAGGGAGGCCACAAGACCCTTGTAATAGTTTGGGTTGTGGCCAAGGTAGGCCACAAGACCCTTGTTATAGTTTGGGTTGTGGCCAAGGTAGGCCACAAGACCCTTGTTATAGTTTGGGTTGTGGGCAAGGTAGGCCACAAGACCCTTGTAATAGTTTGGTCTGTGGCCATGGGAGGCCACTAGACCCTTGTAATAGTTTGGGGCTGTGGCCAAGGGGAGGCCACAAAACCCTTGTAATAGTTTGGTCTGTGGCCAAGGGAGGCCACAAGACCCTTGTAATAGTTTGGTCTGTGACCAAGGGGAGGCCAAAAAACCCTTGTAATAGTTTGGGTTGTGGCCAAGGTAGGCCACAAGACCCTTGTTATAGTTTGGGTTGTGGCCAAGGTAGGCCACAAGACCTTTGTAATAGTTTGGGTTGTGGCCAAGGGAGGCCACAAACCCCTTCATGAATAGGTTGGGCTATGGCCGAGGTAGGCCATCAGCCTTTTGATGAATTTGTTGGGCTATGGCCAAGGGTAGGCCATCAGCCGTTTGATGAATTGTTGGGCTATGGCCAAGGGTAAGCCATCAGCCCTTTGATGATTTGTTGGGCTATGGCCAAGGGTAGGCCAAGGCCCTTTGAAATAGTAGTTTGGGCTATGGCCAAGGTAGGCCAAGGCCCTTTGAAATAGTAGTTTGGGCTATGGCCAAAGTAGCCATAAAACCCCTTAGAGTAGAGTAGTTTGTTTGTACGTATCACTGTCTAACCATATAAATTTTGGCACAAAATTATGTGCACAGAATCAGAGCGCAGCAATAAAGGCTTTTACTCTCCGATCCTTGGTTATGTTTAGACAGGTTGCAGTGTTTGAGACACATGGAAAGAGTAGTGTGTGTGTGTGTGTGTTGCATTTCTCCGAATCCCGTTGGTCTTCAAAACTTGGATTCACCACTCCAATGAAGTCAATACCCGTAGTTATGAATGAGTAAATGTTGTGTATGATAGTATCCTACAGGTAGGTCTGGAAGGTTTGGGGTTTTGAAGGAATCCAATCTGTTTGCAAGGAATGTATGTGTCTGTTGATGAAATCTGTTGTGATTCTTCCTTTAAAAGAAGAATTGGATGTTTGGAGTCGTATGTATATATTTATATACTGTACCGTACGTATGTGTGTAAATGTGTATTTTGTTATAGGGTTTTATTTTTGGGTTTTGGATTAGGTTAATCAATTTGGCTGAGTAAAGATCCTCAAACGTTGCATTTGAGACCCTTATATCAAGTCTTGTCTGTTTTATGCCTATATGTCAAATAGGATTTGGAATAGGTTGGGCCTATATGTCAAATAGGACTTGGAATAGGTTGGGCCTATATGTCAAATAGGATTTGGAATAGGTTGGGCCTATATGTCAAATAGGACTTGGTATGCCTATATGTCAAATAGGATTTGGAATAGGTTGGGCCTATATGTCAAATAGGACTTGGTATGCCTATATGTCAAATAGGATTTAGAGTAGGTTGTGCCTATGTCAAATAGGACTTGGAATAGGTTGGGCCTATATGTCAAATAGGACTTGGTATGCCTATATGTCAAATAGGATTTGGAATAGGTTGGGCCTATATGTCAAATAGGACTTGGTATGCCTATATGTCAAATAGGACTTGGAATAGGTTGGGCCTATATGTCAAATAGGACTTGGTATGCCTATATGTCAAATAGGACTTGGAATAGGTTGGGCCTATATGTCAAATAGGACTTGGTATGCCTATATGTCAAATAGGACTTGGTATAGGTTGGAATAGGGTCACGAATAGGTGTTAGGTGGGTGTAGGTTTGAATTTGTGCAATTGCTTTAGGTCTTTGTGATGTTACAGTTCTGAGTCGAATTTTGTGATGTTACAGTTCTGAGTCGAATTTTGTGATGTTAAAGAGTCTTATGAGTAAGTTAAATTGCTGAAATAAATTTTATAACCTACACCACAGGTTCAATTATAAATTTAGTGTTTTTAGTTAGGATAGGCCTTGAGTATAAAGAGTAAGGCCTACTTTAAGAGGTAGGCCTATTGTATAAGGTAAAGTTAGGTGGGCCTACTAAATAGACCTATTTATTGGGCCTACCAAGTAGGCTTATGTTTGGGCCTATTATTGTATAGGACCTCAAATGAGTTAAACCTGTTAAATTAACAAGGCTTAGTTTTGAGTTTGAAGAGTAGGACCTATTAAATAGGCTTAATGTTGCGGGCCTATTTTTTAGGACCTAAAATAAGTTATGCCTGTTAAATGAACAAGCCTTTGTTTTCGGTTAGTGTAAAGGTAAAGGGATCGGTTCCCAGTTGCATAGGCCACCATATGAAAAAACTATAGTGGGGTTACGGTTGAAATTGGGGTTAGGCCTAATGAGCTAAGCCTAGCCACTGCGTGTGTCAGTGTAAATTTTAGAGGGGTCAGTTCCCCATACACAGGGCCACCAAGCCACCATATTGAAAAAACTATAGTGGGGTTACGGTTGAAATTGGGGTTAGGCCTAATGAGCTAAGGCTAGCCACCGCGTGTGTCAGTATAAATTTTAGAGGGGTTAGTTCCCCATACACAGGGCCACCATGTGAAAAAAACTATATAGGGCTATGGGTTGATTGCCTGTGCCCTCATCCGTTGGAAATTTCCAGCAGACTTCAGTGGAGGGTTACCGACAAAAGCCCTATGCTTTTTCGTTAGAGAGTTATGAATATGTAGGTTGTTAAAAGGACCTCTTTATATTTATATGATTACGGTAATTTTTAGCGTCGGGATTTTAGACGCCTAAATTAGAATGAAAATGAAATTGCCTCACCTTATTTTTGCTGGGTCCTTGGTTTGCTTCAATGTAGGGCGTTACGATCATCTTCGGTGTAGGGCCGCCACGATGGAGTTACACGACGAATTAACTTCTTGTAATAAATATGGGCAGTCACAATATAAACACCTGAAGGCATAGGCCTATCCTTATTTTATGTATTAAGTTTATTATAAGGAATTCACTCAGAACTTTAGGGAAGACAGAAGCACATCCTCCCTGTTTAAGGCGTTCGCTGTAACATAAACAGCCCTGAGAGCCGTTCCTTGGTTCGCTTGTATTTTCATTATTATTTGCCGATCTAGCAAAATTTTGTTTGGTCTACTTCTCTGTGGTAGACTAAACAATAAATTGGGTTTTCTTGTTGCTACGTGAGGCTGATTCATACATATAGGTTCTTTGTACGTATGGCAATTATTTCATCCCCAATAGGCTATGTCGCCGATCCCGAGGCAATTTTGTATAGATATTTAATTCAATTAATTAATAATTTATATTTAATTATGAAATAAATGTACCACATATGATACCATGTTGTGAGCGCGTATAGTTTTTCCATACTATATTTTAAATTATTAATTATACAACAAATAAACAAAACATCTTTGTTGCGGATCATTCACAATCCATAGCCACTTATGGAAAAACTATAGGCTTACAACATGGTATCGTATGTGGTACCTTTATTTCTTAATTAAATATAAATTATTAATTAATTGAATTAAATATCTACAAAATTGCATCGGGATTGGCGGCATAGAATATTGGGAATGCAAATAATTGCCATCCATACATAGAACCCAATATGGAGGCATTGGGCTCACCAAAGCTCGGCACAAACCGTTAATCCGTTAATCGTTAATTAACGAAGTTAACTTTTTCGTTAACGATTTAACTTTTAAGTTAACTTTGAAAATCATTATCGGACTAATTAACTTCCGTTACATTTAACTTCCGTTAACTCAAGTCCGTTAACGACGAGGTGGAACTCCACCTATGACTCTGTGGTCAGAGCTGGGCAGTATTTAAATACATTTGTATTTAAATACGTATTTAAATACATTTGTGTATTTAGAACTGTATTTATAAATACATTGTTTTTCATGTATTTAAATATAGTATTTAAATACTTTAATGAGTATTTAAATACAATGTATTTAAATACTCAAAATATAAAAATGTAAATACTTTTACTGGTTTAATACACGTTCTGTACTAGCACAGTACGACGCGTCGACAGTGTAGTACAGCATGGTTCATGTTTCAACGTGTCAGTTCAATCAGTTGTGTGCCACTCTTAGTCGAAAGCGGTTGATTTCTTTATCGTGTGCGTGTCATGGCTTCAACAAGCAAATCCGGTGAATCAAACAGTGATATATCTGCAGATAACAATTTAGTGCACCCTCTGTTTGATGGAAAATAATACTTTAAAATTAAATCTAAAGGCGGTAATAAGGTAAAGTGCACCCATACTTCAAACTGCGTTGGGTAGACATAAACAAGTCTTGGAACTCCGAAACTCAACGAGGAGTGGTAAAAAGCATTTTAATCCGTGCCGCCACTACTGTCGACCAAGACCCGCAAGCAGATGACAATACATCTAGTGGTGCATCGGACGGCGATGAGTACTTTGGCTTCGCCCACAACTCTTCGTCTTCGAGGTCCTCTATTGCACCATCTGCAGACATGAATGTATTGGCATTTCTACAAGATTCCGATAGGACCATCAACAGTTTGGGAAAACAACCTCTCATAAAAAGACTGTTCCTCCGCTATAACACGACATTACCATCTTCGGCACCGGTAGAGCGAATATTCTCATTCGCGGGAATCACTTTGACTCCCAAAAGAAACTCTCTTTCAGACAAAACTTTTGAAAGATTGGTTTTGATCCGCAGCAACCGTGAAATAAAAGAGAATTCGTAAGGTGCCTTATGTTTATGTTTACGTTTTATGTTTACGTTTATGTTTCATCTACTCATTAATTGTTACTCATTTTGCAATGATATAATGAGTATAATATGTCACTGGTTGAACATCGTAAGTTCTAAGTTCTTTTGTTTTTGTTTTGTTCTAAAAAGGGAAATATATAATCGGAAATTAGATTGTACTATTTCTTTATCCTTTATCAAGCATTTTATATTGTTGTTACTCATGAATTAGTGAATGCATATGTTAAAATTTGTATGTATTTAAAATGTATTTAATACATTTGATGTATTTAAATACAATTGATGTATTTTGTATTTAGTATCTAAATACATTCGTAAAATGTATTTAGTATTTAGTATTTAAATACATTTCTCCCATGTATTTAGTATTTAGTATTTAAATACATTCAATGTATTTATTGCCCAGCTCTGTCTGTGGTGGTCCTGAACACAATCCTGGAGACGAAGAGGCCTGCTCTCCACAGAGTCATGACCCAGCTGAAGGTCAACAGCTTCAAAGACCAGGATGTCGACTTAATGAAAGAGTATGTCAAGGTAATATATTTATAAATTAATAATAAACTAGCGGGACTCGTGGAAATTCCACGATTTATTTTTTTTCTGGTTACAATTAAATGCAGGACCTTGATACAATAATAGCGTTGTTTACGTAAACGTTTAAGAATACAATTATTCCAACTATATTTATTTATTGCAATAAAGTTATATTTTTCTTAACACCAGCCAGTAGATACGTTTTAGTTTTGCTCATTCAATTATCGTTATATTATTGAGTAAAATACAACAGAATAATATTGCAGAATAATACAAATTTGAATTTCTACAATTTACTAATTCTCCATTGTTTTTTTCCAGATCATGTCACCTGTGGCCAAAGCACTCGACAAGATCCAGGGGAGGAACAAGCCTACCTTGGGACTCTGCTGCCAACAGTTGCTGCGACAATCTTCAGGCTTAAGGACTTGAAGTCCAAGGGCCTCGTCTACTGCAGCGCCTTGGTCGACGCACTTTTGGCAGGCATCGACAAAAGGTTTGGGCCCCTCCTGGAGGATGACGAATGCCAGCTGGCTGCTGCCTTCCATCCCAGGTTTCGCCTCATCTGGTTGGACAAGTATGACAACACCAAGGTCGCCAGGGTGAGGAAAAGCGTGGAGGATACAGTCGAGGAGGCCATGAAGCAGCAGTCCAACGAAGTGGGCAGCAACAGTGGAGGCAGCAACAACGAGGAGGAGGAGGAGGATGACTTCTTCAGTGCTGTCATCCAGACAAAAGAGAGCAGCAGAAGCCACAGGTCACTCAAGGGCAAGGCCCAGAACTTGGTCAAGACCTGGCTGGAGACCAACTCCAAGGACTTGCTGACAGATGCTGCCTTCTTGGGTGAGCAAGTGTTGGTGGACTTGTTCATGAAGTTCAACACAGCCATCCCCTCCAGTGCTGCAGTAGAGCGTTTGTTCTCTATGGGCAAGGACATCCTGAGGGCCAAGAGATCATCCCTGTCTGATGAAAACTTTGATATGCTAATTTTCATGAAGGGCAACATGCATCTCATGGACAAAATGGAGAACGAGAAGAAGAGGGAAAATTAAATTATATATATATTGTGTTTTTCATTTTTTTATAATAAAAGTTAACGTTAACGGTTTATCGGTAACTTCCGTTACATGTTTAACGAATTAACGGATTAACGGTTAACGAAGTTAACTTTTTGGTTAACGGATTAGCGGTTAACGAAGTTAACTTTTTGGTTAACGGTGCCCACCACTAGGGCTCACCCAACCACAAGAAAAATTTATTATTTCGTGTGCAACATTTTCCACTTCCGACTCATGAAAATTACATCGAGAGAAGGGTCAACGAACTTTGCAAATTCGGCAAATACTAAAATACGAAGATTATATTATACTAGCGGCACTCTGAGCTGCTTATGTTACAGCGATGCTTTAAGCAAGGAAGATGTACTTTATCTTCCTAAAAGTTCTGAGTGAAATCCTCTTAATATAAAATCTAATAGCTATAAATTATTCCTTCAGGTATTTAAGTGTGCCCTACATCAAAAAACATCGTCACGTCCTACGAACAGAAGTGAGGCCCAACGAAATAATAAGGTAAGGTAACTTCTTTCTTTACCATTAAGCAGCGCAAATACCGATGGCAAATAAACATAAAGAGGTCCTTTGAAGACCTACACATACATAACTCTCTAACGAAAAAACGTAGGGCTTTTATCGTTAACTCTCCACTGTAATCTGCTGGAAATTTCCAACGGATGAGGGTATCAGGCAATCAACCCATAGCCCCTATAGTTTTTCCAAACCACTTAACCTAACATACAAGTACAACCTTACGTATTATATAAATAAGATTCCACTTTTTGTTATTACGTTTATTGACCAATTGTTAGAAAATCTAGAAGAGGAAGAACCATTGTTGTCCCAAGGCGATATGATGACTAAGCTGATTGATGCAGCATTGCTTATATATATTAAGTTAAGGTGTATATATATATCCATCTCATAATTGTAAGGTTAGTGAAAAATTCACTTAATTTAGAGCTAGCATTTTTGGGCTCTTGTGGCATCATTGTTTGGGCACTCTTGTGGCATCATTTTGGGGCGCTGGGCGTCTTTTCTACTCTTTTGTGGAATGCCGTACTTACAGGGCATGAAAACAATGCCGTACTTATAGAGAGCTCTCTTGCAATTCAGTTTGGTTGTTTAGATACAAGATTGTTGCATCGTGCAATAGTGCAGGTTGTGTTGTTGTTGCAAGGTTGAGAAAGAAGACCATAAATAGTGTCCCCTTTGTTTTATCTTAAATTCATGCAACTGAGGCCTAAGGTAGGCCCACATCGAGTCAGCAACCCTGAGGTAGGACCTAATAGGACCTCAAGTCCGTAAGTTTTTAATTTTAGCTTAACTTGGGCTGTAGGTTGAACTGGCCCTTTAGAACTTGGCCGTTCACGGCTCAGCTGGGATTTTGAACCCAATAAATAAATAAATAACATGGTCCTTCAGAACCGGATTCTAGCCCAAGACTGAGTCAGTGACTATTTTTCGACAAAGTTCTGATTGTGCAAATTGTAGCCCAAGTTAGGCCTAGACGGGTTGAGCATTATTGAGTTAAGGTCCCAGGGTAGAAAGTTTGGTCGCCCAATTGCGAAACTTGGCCACTCGTCTGTCGTTGTTTTTCGCCTACTTTTTTACCGGTTTGGTTAATTTTGGTTTATTATTGAATTAAGGTCCCAGGGTAGAAAGTTTGGTCGCCCAATTGCGAAACTTGGCGACTTGTCTGTCGTTGTTTTTGGCCTACATTTTTACCGGTTTGGTTAATTTTGGTTTATTATTCGTAGGCGAAGGTTGCAGACTTCGGTGCGCCAGTTACTTGGATGGAAAATTTGGTATTCCATACTGGTGGTTGGTTAGTACCCCACCCAGCAATTCAGTTTATTTGAAAAAGGCAAAATTTGCGTTTGATCAGTTTGGTTAAGTATTTCTGCCAATTCAGCTCATTTGGCATTGAGCCCAATTGTTGTTTGCATTGAAGATGAGTGCATCTGAATTGAACAAGTTTAAAAAAAGGAGAAGCGCCTACAAAGGTCTAATTACAAAGGTCATTGCCACTATAGATTCTGCCATAGAGCAAGAGGATTTAAGCTTAGTGACTGCGCAGCTTTCCATATTAGAAACTAAAAAGGTTGCTCTAAGTGAAGTAAATGTTAAAATTGAGGCTCTTATAGAAGAGGATGAAATAGAAAATAACATAATTTACTTTGAAGAGATTATTGATGATATAATTAAAGTAGGCCACCGAGCAAAAGAGTTTAGCAGCTCAGTACAGTTAGAGACCAGGTCTAATAATGAAACACAACACTCAACAAATGGTGTTTGTGAAGTTAAGGTTAACAGATCTGCAGTTCAATTACCGAGGCTTGTACTCAAAACATTTTCTGGGAGTATTCAGGAATGGCAAGGATGGGCAGACAGTTTTCAATCAGCAGTTCATTCTAGTCAAGTGTTAAGTGCGGTGGAGAAGTTTAATTATTTGCAGTCTGTGGTGCCGCGTTTGTTAGCGGGCTAGAGATAAAGTAAAGGCCAATTTGAGGCTTTATTCAACATAAACATAGCATAGATCTGAAACACAGAAAACAATAATTAGTAAAGACTTGTTACACAGAAAACAATAATTAGTAAAGACTCATTACATTCCTCTCTTCTTTTATAATACGTGATACATTGCACGGTAAGAAACAAAACGACAAGTTCAAGATATTTTGGAAGAAAGAAGAGTCTACAAGTTTAGGCGTTGAGCTGGGTATCTGATTCGAGTGCTTCTTCTCAGAGGGGGACTCGTCTCGGAGGTTACTGACACAGGTGGGCCTCTCTCGACTTCGACTGGAGTCGCTTCGACGGGAGCTGTTGGGACCGTGTGTCGGCGGATCTCAGCGGGTTCTGAGTCGTCCGTTAGCGGGGTGGAATTGATTGGCGGACTGGGTACGGGGGGTTCATAGTGATTCGTGTCATCCGTATTGCTACGTCCCGCCGGTGCCAGGTCCCTGATGGATACGGTATCTTCTCTCCCATTCGGATGCCGTATAAACGCGTAGTTGGGGTTTGCCTCAATTAACTCAACTTCCTCGACGAGGGGGTCGTTCTTGGATCGGCGAATGAATTGGCGAAGGAGTACAGTTCCCGGAGAAGACAGCCACGTCGGTAGTGCAGAACCGGTAGAAGTACGCCGCGGGTGCGTGAATAGACGCTCGTGAGGAGTTTCGTTCGTGGCCGTACACAGCAGCGATCTAATCGAGTGCAGCGCGTCTGGTAGGACGGACTCCCATTGCGACATCGGCAACCCGCGATCTTCTATGGCTAGTTTGATGGTGTTCATGATGATTCCATTGTAACGTTCGCATTGCCCGTTTCCTTGGGGGTGATACGGCGTTGTGCGACTAGTCGCGATACCATGTTTAGTTAGGAACAGTTTTAGTTCCGAAGACATAAACGATGTCCCTCGATCTGTGTGGATGTAAGAGGGAGTTCCGAAGGTAGAAAATAACTCGGTGAGACGGGCGATAACGGTTGACGTGTTCGTATCACGGCACGGGAAGGCAAAAGGAAAGCGTGAATACTCGTCGATTACTGTTAGGATGTAAGGTCGCGAAGTTGCGCTCGGAAGCGGGCCTTTAAAGTCGATGTTAAGTCGGTCAAACGGGGACATGGCCCGTATTAAGTGACTAACTTCTGGTTTATAGTACTGTGGCTTACATTTAGCGCATGTTTGGCATTCCGACGTAACTCGTTTGATGTCATCCACTGAGAATGGTAGGTTCCTAGCTCTCACAAAATGAGTCATTCGGCGGACTCCTG
Source organism: Bathynomus jamesi (assembly GCA_023014485.1). NCBI lineage: Eukaryota > Metazoa > Arthropoda > Malacostraca > Isopoda > Cirolanidae > Bathynomus > Bathynomus jamesi. Next base: position 529,761 of record JAJOZX010001375.1, on the reverse strand, counting down.
GGTGTATCAGATTAACATGCAGCTGGGCGAGGGATATTCTTGGAGTAGCAGCGCAAAAGGATCGCGACAATGCGTCTGCGGCTCGGTTCTCGGGGCCCGGTCTGTATTTTATTGTGAATGAGTAGCCGGCTAGTTCTACACGCCAACGGAGAATCTTATCGTTCTTAATACGACCAGTAGCTTTTCCATCGAACATGAAAGATACGCTCCGCTGGTCGGTGACGACAGTAAAGTGTCGATAAGCTAAGAAGTGCTTCCACTTGCGAATGGATTCGATTACAGCGTATGCCTCCTTTTCAACGATGTGATGGCGACGTTCTGTGTTATTCAGAGCGCGAGAAAAGAACGCCACCGGGCGGCCGTTCTGGGTGAGGGTGGCTCCGATTGCTGAAGAGGAAGCGTCCGTCTCCACAGTGAACGGCAGTTCTTCATCGATTGAACCGACGACAGCTTTCGAGATATCATCTTTGAGTGTTTGGATCGTTGATACTTCCTCGCGAGTTAATGGGAATGATGAAACGTTGAGCAGAGGTTTGATCTTGAGGGAATAGTTCTGAATCCATTTAGCATAGTATGCGAATAGTCCGATTACGCGTTGTAGAGACGACTTGTTGCGAGGAGTTTGAAGTTCTTGTAGTGGCCGGAGGCGTTCGGGATCGGGCCGCAATACGCCATGAGAGATAGAATATCCGAGCAGGTGCACTGATGTCATCGAAAGCTTGCATTTTTCCTTGTTTAGACTCAGATTTACTCGTTTAGCGGCTTCCCAGAAATGTCGAAGGTTCTCATCGTGCTCTTCCCAAGTGGTTCCGCAGATGGTGAGATCGTCGAGGTAGGCGTATGTTGATGATAAGTTGTTCGAGGATATGAATTCGTTCATGACGCGCTGGAAGGCCGCGGCTCCGTTAGTTACTCCCATAGGGATCCTTCTGAATTGGTATAGATTTCCGTCAGCCTCGAATGCTGTGAAAGGTCGTTCAGACGGATCGATTTCTACCTGGTAGTATGCGCTTGACAGATCAATTACGCTGTAGTATTTGTGTTGTGAGACTTTGTTGGCTATATCATCGATTCGCGGAAGAGGATATGCATCTAGCATGGTAAATCGGTTGACGGTTTGAGAGAAATCGATTACCATGCGTTTTTTTTTTGTTTCGGTAGATGTGATGACTACTTGAGCACGCCAGGGTGAGTTACTGGGTTCAATTATCTCATCCCTGAGTAGCTTTTCGATTTCTTTCCCAATGAAAATTTTGTCCTCAGAGCAAAATCGTCTGGACTTCGTGGCGATGGGACGACAATCGGCAGTTAAGTTGCCGAATAGTGGTGGGGCTGAAATTCTTGATCGAGTAAGGCCGCATATATGGAGTGCTGGCTCCGGACCTCCGAAATTGATGTTCAATTCCTTGTGTCTGATTAAGAATGGGGTACCGAGTATTATGTCAGCGCACAGATCCGACAAGACGGATAGTTCGAGCTTTTCGTAGTCGCGGTCTCCCATCGTAACCTTCACTGTACATCGACCTGAGATGGCTGCGGATAGATTAGGCGAAGCCATTGATACGACGCCCGAGTGCGGAAGAATGGGCAGCTCTAAGTGTTTGGCTAGATCCTCACGAATGAAGTTGTCCGAGCTGCCAGTATCCAACAAGGCGAGACACGAACGGCCGTTGACGAGGATATCGACTGTTGAGTTGGTAGGCATGGAGGAGCTACACGATAGAGTGGTACTAATGGTCGCTAATGCTGCGGCTGAATGAGACGCTGTGGTTTTATCCTGTTTTTGACGTGCCGAGGAAGTACTTGAGCGGCAGACTTTGGCCCAGTGGCCGGTCTTTTCACATTTCGCACAGATAGAATCCTTTGCTGGACACCTGCTTCGTGGGTGGCGTCGAGACCCGCAGAAGAAGCACAGAGCGGCTTTGTTGTCGAAATTCGTAGCGGCTGAAGAGTTTGGGAGATCGTCCTTGGACGCAGGCAGGCCGGGCAGAGTCAGTAGTCGGCGACGGTTCGTGGCGAGAGCCAGTGGCTGCAACAGCACCGTAATGAGTGAGGTACGATTCTGAGTTTTTCTGGGCCTGATCTAATGTTCGAGCCTGGACGATAGCCTTTTCCAGTGAGAGTGTGTCATTTTCGAGTAAGCGGGTACGGATGGCGCTATCTCTAATTCCTCGGATGAAAGCGTCTCTCACAGATGAACTCCTGTTTTCGTCGGCGGAAACCGATTTGAAGTTGCAGTCATTGGCTAGTTGTTGAAGAATTTGCAAGTACTCATCGAGGGTTTCCTCGGGCTTTTGGTGACGGGTGGACAACAGGTGGCGAGCGCATACCTCGTTTGGCTTCTTGACGTAGGTGGCCTCTAAGGCTGCCATGGCATCCTCATAAGTAGAGCAGTCTTGAATGATATCAGCGACATCGGGGCCGATATGTATGAATAGAACCTCCAATTTATTGGGGTTGTGTTCGGCGATAGTACTCAAGAAATATTTGAATCCGCGCGACCATAATTTCCATAGTTTCCCAGCTTGGGGAGAATTCGGAGAAGTAATAAATTTATCCGGGCGAATCACCTTCTCCATGATATAGTAAGATTACTGGATGAATATTTGCTTGCTGTATCTGAAAGGCCGACTGAATGGCTGATTGAAATGTTGAATAAATTGTGGTGCCGCGTTTGTTAGCGGGCTAGAGATAAAGTAAAGGCCAATTTGAGGCTTTATTCAACATAAACATAGCATAGATCTGAAACACAGAAAACAATAATTAGTAAAGACTTGTTACACAGAAAACAATAATTAGTAAAGACTCATTACACAGTCCCTCTTGGAAGGGGAGGCAGCAAAGACAATAGCAGGATTGGCATTAACAGAGGCTAATTATAATGTGGCTTGGGATATATTAAAGAAACGGTTTGGTAAGCCAGAGATCTTAATTAAAAGCCACCTCCGTGAACTTTTAGCTATACCTCCTGTTAATAATCCTAATAGTGTCAAGGAGTTACGGCAGTTATATGATGAATTTGAAGTTAGAACTAGGTCCCTGGACAACTTGGGTGTAGGAATGGAAAGGTATGGTATAATGTTGGTTACTATACTGGAGTCTAAATTGCCTAGCTCAATTTTGCTTGAATTAAGTAGGGGACACTCTACAGAACATGTGTATATCCCCCTTCAGCAGATGTTAAGTCTTTTAGGCACAGAATTAGCAAGACGAGAGGGCATTGAGTTTGCACAGTGGGATGTTAAACAAGGGGACAAAGGCAGGCACAGCACTAAAGTTTCTACAAAAAGGAATAGCCCAGGTACAGTGTCAGCTCTACATGCATCCTCTGAGAATAAATTAAAGGGAATCAAGGAATGCATATTTTGCGAAGGCAACCACAAGTCGTATAAATGTGAGGTGGCTGAGGCTTTACCTTTTGAGGAGAGAAAGGACAGGGTAACTAAGTCCACAGCATGTTTTAAATGTTTTTTGAAAGGTCACAGAGCAAGGTTTTGTAAGTTTAAAATTTTGTGCAAAAAATGTCATGGTAGGCATCAGCCATTATTGTGTGAAAACACTCCTAGTAGGCCTACCCCAGAAGTAGAGACATCAGTGGCACATGCCACTGCTATGCAAGGGAGTAAAAGTAAAGGGGGATTATTGCAAACAACTGCAGCCTTATTAATTGGGAATGATGGAGAAGCTACTGTAAGAGTGTTGTTTGAAAGTGGTAGCCAGTGTAGCTTTATTAAGACCAGAATTTCCAGAAAATTGAAGTTTAAAGAACTTAAGAGGGAAAATTTAAGAATTTCTGGGTTTGGGGGTTCCGTTCAAAACCGAACCAAATTTATGAAGGTAGAAGTTCTGGTTAAGGGGTTGTTACCGCAAAGTCCCACTATCAAGGTCCAAGCTGTAGAGATTGAGGAACTTTGTGCTCCAGTCACTACTTGTTTAGATATGGCATGTGTCCAAGAATTGCAAGTTAAAGGAATTAATTTGGGCAATAATAAGTTTGAAGGAACAGAAGATATTAGTCTTTTGATTGGAGCTGACTATTATTGGGACTTCATCACTGGTAATATTGTCCGCACATCTCGAGGCCGGTAGCTATTGAAAGTAAGCTAGGCTGGATGCTATAGTAGCTATTGCAATGAAATGGAAGTTAAGGCTCTTTTTGTTAAGATTGAGGAAAACAGCCATGGTTTGGAAAGGCATTTGAAAGCGTTTTGGGAACTTGAATCCATTGGCATAAAGGACAAACAGGCAAGTACAGTGAACAATGATGTTTTAGAGCAATTTGAAAAGGGATTGGGTTTAGAGATGGTTGCTATGAAGTTGGCCTCCCTTGGAAGGATTCTTGCAAACCCGGTTCAAACCTTCAGCTAGCTAATCGGAGGTTGGAGACTTCATTGTACAGGCTAAGAAAAAATGAGGAGTTGTTAATTGAATACAATGAGGCCATCCTAAGCTATGTAAGGGAGGGCTATGCTGAAAGGGTGCAAGGTGAGCTGGTGAGCCAGGAGGCACATTATCTGCCACACCATGCAGTGGTACGGCGAGACAAAACTACCACCAAACTGAGGGTAGTTTTTGATGGCTCAGCCAAGGACAAAGGTGGTGTGTCCTTGAATGACTGTTTGGATGCTGGGCCAAATTTAAATGCAGATTTATTTTCCTTGTTACTGAGATTCAGGTTTGGTAGAGTAGCATTGACTGCAGATGTGAAGCAAGCCTTTTTGCGGATAAAGTTAAAACCAGAGGACAGAGATGCAGTAAGGTATCTGTGGGTGGATACGAAAGACTTGTTGGAAAATGAACCTAAGGTTCAAGCATATAGAATGAAGTCAGTGTTGTTTGGCCTCAGCTCTAGTCCATTTCTGTTGGCAGCTACTATGCAGTACCATTTTAAGAAATATTCTGAAGTCTATCCTAACACTATTGAACACATAAGGAAAAAAATTTATGTTGATGATTTGCTGTGTTCCGTGGATAATACAGAAATGGTTAAACAGATATTCATGGAGGCTAGAGCTATAATGAGGGAGGCTGGCATGGAGCTTAGAAAATGGCAGACCAATCATTCTCAATTACAAGAGTTTATGAGTCAGTCCTGTGTAGTACCTGATGCAGCAGAAAGTATTGAGGATTCTGGTATTAAGGAGTTGTGGGCAATAGACGCAAAGGTGCTAGGCATTGTTTGGCAGCAAGATGATGATTTGTTTACCTTCAATGGGAAATCTTTAGTAGAGCTGGCTGAGAATGAGAAGGTGGACAAAACGTACAGCTCTTAGTTTGGCTTCAAAGGTCTTTGATCCTTTTGGATTCCTGGCTCCATTTGTGATAAAGTCAAAAATTTGGTTTCGGAGCCTCTGGGAAATTGGACTTGTTTGGGACCAAGAGTTACCTGATCATATGGTGGTAAGGTGGAAATATTGGTTCAAAGAATTGGCACATCTTGGTGACATTGAAATCCCAAGATGGTACTTTGGAGAGTTGAACAATAGTCCAGACAATTTGGAGCTGCACATCTTTTGTGATGCAAGTGAGGAAGCCTATGCAACTTGTATTTATATAAGAGGCGCATTGCAAGAGGAAGTAAGTTGCAGGTTGGTTGCTGCAAAGAGCAGAGTAGCACCTTTGAAAAGGCTTTCTGTTCCAAGGTTGGAATTGATGGGTGCAGTTATTGCTAGTCGGCTTGCAGTTACAGTGCAAAAGTCTTTGGCCCTCTATGAAATTCCAAGCTATTATTGGACAGACTCCACTATAGTTTGGCACTGGTTAAGAAGCCAGGCAAGGAAATGGAAACCATTTGTTGCCAATAGGGTGGAGGAAATTCAAGCGCACACAGATCCCAAGCAATGGAAGCATTGTTCAGGCACCCAAAACCCCGCTGATTTACCAACACGAAGAATTTCAGTGAAAGATCTTGCACAGTCAAGTTTGTGGTGGAATGGGCCAGAGTGGCTAAAACTTGGAAGTGAAAACTGGCCTTCTAATCAGCCTATTGTAGGAGAATGCCAGGCTGAAGAAGCATGGGTGAGTGAGGTGAGAAAATGCACTGTGAACAGTTGTCAAGTTATGCAACAGGACCCCATATTGAGGCTTGAGGACATTAGCAGTCTGAAAAGGTTAAGAGTGACAGCATGGGTATATAGATTTACCAACAATATTAAGGGAGAAACAAGAAGGGAAGGAATTCTGAACAGTAAGGAGATTCAGCAAGCCAGGAAATACTGGGTGGTATATGTGCAGAAGGAAAAATTTGGTGAAGAGAGGGAATTGCTCACCAGCCGTCCATTACAGGTTCTACCAACACATTCTGCTCTCAAGGGTTTGGATGTGTTTTTGGATCAGGATTTATTGAGAGTAGGAGGTAGACTACTGTGATAGCGTGGGGTAGACACCCCAGTTAGGTTACTTAGGTTCTAGCAAACAATCAAAAGCACTTACCGGTGCGTTGAATTAGGTATTCCTTGAAGCCTACCGTTTTATTCCTGTGTCCCACAACAGCCTACCTAACTCTCTCTTACATTACCAATTTAGAAGCTATAGACATTACCCCTAACTATACTTAAGTACGAACAACTTCCTACCCGATTTGTTACCTTAGATTCATCACCTAATTTTACTCAGCACCAAAGATTAGGTCAGATAGGAAAAAACATGTCTAGGCCAGACCAAAGCAATACGAACAGCCCGTTGGTTCGTTTATGGCTTCGTCTTGCCATTCAGCTTAGATTTAGTGATATTTACTCTTTAGTGACTTTTAGACTATATACATATATATACATACACGTCACCTCACTCCTCCCCTACAAGTTTAGTCTGTCAGGGGGATGAGGGACCCTAGACGACCTGCGGAGCGGGGTTGATGTAGTAGGATCAGGTGCAACCTGTATAGGCGGGCAAGTTGAACCATTTTCCGGAGGATCAGTTCTCTCTTCCGGAAGACTCTGGTCCTTCTGCACTTCCCGTTCCCATATCTGGTCCTGATGGCGTTTAATAGAACGACCATCTTCTAGTTGGCACTTGAAGGAAACAGGGCCCGTTCTCTCCTGCACAGTTGCAGGAACCCATTTTGGTCCAGCCCCATAGTTGCGAATCACAACTGGATCATTAGGTTTCGCTTCTAGAACTCTCCCTCTTTTAGTGTTGGTACAACTTCTGTTTTTCCTGATGGCGTAAAACTCGTTGTTGTAACATTTCGTTTGGACGTAACAAATCAAAAACTGAACGAATTCCCCGGCCAATCAGAAGTTTAGAGGGAGACACCCCTGTCGTGGTGTGTGGTGTTATTCGATATTTGAACAAAAATTTATCCAACACCACTTGCATTTCCTCCCCACGAGAATGACGCAAGGCCGACTTGAAAGTACGGACCATGTTTTCCGCGAGACCGTTAGTAGATGGGTGGAAAACACTAGACCGGACATGTCTAATGCCATTTAGGTGGACGAAGGAACGAAATTCCTCACTGGTAAAACAAGTACCATTGTCGGAAACCAGGACTACGGGTAAACCCCATCGAGCGAAAACTGAACGGAGTAAGCGAATCGTTACACCCGAAGTCGTGGAAGTGGTTGGAAAAATTTCCACCCACTTAGAGTAGGCGTCCACCATGACTAGGAAATAAATATTATTTATAGGACCTGCATAGTCAACATGGATCCTATGCCACGGTATAGTAGGCCATTCCCAAGGATGAAGTGGACTTTTCCTTGGGAGATCTCTGTTCTCTAGGCAGCTTTGACAGGAACGAACCAATGATTCGAGTTCTCCATCTAAACCAGGCCACCAGAAATAAGCTCTCGCCAGCTCTTTCATTTTTGTTGCGCCCATGTGTTCAGCGTGAAGTTCCTTCACTAAATTCGACCTGCCTTTATTTGGAATAATCACTCTGTGGCCCCATAAGAGACAGCCATTTTGAATAGAGAGGCCAGACTGACGCTGAATAAAAGGCTGTAATTCACTCTCAACCTTAGTAGGCCAACCAACTGAGCAGAAATGGATGACCCTAGACAGAATAGGGTCTGATTTTGTCCACTGCTCTATTTGTACTGCAGATACTGGAGTGGATTCCAAAAACTCCACCAAGTGAACCCATTCTGTAGGTATAGGTACACAATCATTTGGATTTTCTAAGGGCAACCTACTTAGCGCATCAGCCGTACCTAGAAGTTTACCTGACCGATGTACTAAGTCAAATTTATAGGCTTGTAGAATCAGTGCCCATCGTTGAATCCTACCTGAGGCCATAACTGGAATATTTTTATTAGGTGAAAATAAACCTAAAAGAGGCTTATGGTCAGTAATTAGTTTAAATTCATGACCCCATAGATAGAAATGAAATTTTTTTACTGCAAATACTAAGGCTAATGCTTCACGTTCCACTTGTGCATATCGTCTTTCCGTCTCAGTTAGTGTTCTAGAAGCAAAACAGATAGGCCTATCTACACCATCAATGTGGTGAGATAACACTGCCCCAATTCCATAAGAACTGCTGTCTGCTGAAACTACGAGAGGAAGTTTAGGATCATAATGCACTAGGAGAGTGGACTTTAGTAGTACGTCCTTGGAAGCCTCAAATGCTTCCTTTTGAGTTTTCTCCCATCTCCACTGTTCCCCAGATCGTAATAGCTTATTTAGGGGTTCAAGGAAAGTCGATGCATTAGGCAAAAATTTCCTATAAAAATTTAGGAGACCTAAATAAGCTTGTAACTGTGTGATGTTTTGTGGAGGTGGTGCCTTTTCTATTGCTTCTAGTTTATCCACCGTTGGATGAATGCCTGAGGCATCTATGCGGAACCCTAAATATGAAACCTCGTTAGTGACCCATGAACACTTTTCTCTCTTTAGCTTAAGTCCAGCATCCCGGAGTTTTTAGAACCGTGGTTAATCTAGTTAGGTGTTCTTTTTTAGTCGAACCTGAAATGAGGACATCATCTAGAAAGCAAAGTACCCCTGGAATGTGACCTAGAACTTGGTCCATTGTCCTCTGAAAAATACCTGGAGCCGATGCTATTCCATAGCATAGCCTATTGTACTTATATAGGCCTCGGTGCGTATTTATGATAGTTAATTCTTTAGAGTTTTCATCTAAACTTAGTTGAGCATAGGCTTGGGACATATCGAGTTTTGTGAAATATTTTCCCCCAGCAAGAGAGCTAAATAATTCATCAGGCTTGGGTATAGGATAGCAATCTAGAAGGACGGCTCTATTTGCTGTTAAACGGTAATCCCCGCATAACCGCACGGACTTGTCCGGTTTTAGTACAGGAACTACTGGGGCAGCCCACTTAGCGTGTGTGACTGGTTCAATAATTTTATCTTTTAGCAGCCTGTCAATTTCTAAATCTACCTTCTCCCGCAGTGCATGCGCAATTGAACGAGCCTTACAAAATTTCGGAGTTACATTAGGATCTACTTCTATGCAGACCTGATGGCCTTTTAGGTTGCCTACTTCAGGCCCAAAAATAGAAGAAAAACTCCCTTAACAATGAGTCTATGTCAGATGGATATGAAAGTGTATGCACATCTGCCTGACCCCTTGGCAAGATTTTGTCAATTGGCATTTCCAAAGCATCAATCCAATCACGGCCTAGTAGAGTAGGCCCTTGCTCATCCACCACTAAAAGGGTTAAGGGATGAGACAAAGTTTTCTGGTTAAGTGTAACTGTGACGTATGCTTCTCCACAAATAGGTATTTGTATGTCACCGTACTTCTTCAAAATCGTTTTAGATGCATGTAGTTTAGGTGTGTTTTTGAAAATCTTATCAAAAACTACCTTGGACATGACCGTCCGGGCAGCACCCGTATCCAATTCTAGAGGAACTGTAATTCCATTTAGGCCTACCTCTACAATATATGGGCCTGTATTTTCCCCACTTTGCTGCTCATAGAATAGGTACTCCACTCCAATGTTCGAAGTATTTCCCTTTTGAGGATTTATACTAGAAATGTTAAAATTAGAATTTTCACCCTTTGTTTTCTTTGAAAAACACACTTTAGCTATGTGGCCTATTTTACTACAGTTTCGGCAAACTGCTTCTTTAAAAGGGCAATCTTTCTTCCAATGGTGTTTTCCACACCCTGTACATGGCTTGGAAGGCTTAGTAGAATTAGTAGGCTTAGTCATATTCGCCTCATACCTTTTATTTGCCTGTCTAGTAGGCTCGTTAGGTCTGCCAGGCCTAGAAGATTTAAAGCTATTTACGTGTTGGGCTTTACTACTATGATTTCCAAAAGCTCTAACATCTTTAGCAGCTGCTTCTCTAGCCGTAGCTATTTCTACAGCCTGACTAAAAGTTAGGTCCTGTATGGCTAATAGGGCTCTCTGGGTAGACTCCTCTTTGAGACCCATTACAAACCTATCTCTTAGCATTTCATCTAATTTGTCCCCAAATTTACACGTACGGCTATGGCTTTTTATTCCTGCAACAAACTCTGCAATGCTTTCATTTCCCGTCTGATGCCTTGAATAAAATTTGAAACGTTCATAGATGAGAACTACTCGGGGTTTGTAGTGATCGGTTAGGGCCTGTACCAATTCCTTATAGGTGCAAGTTTCCGGTGCTTTAGGAGAAACTAGGTCCATAACTAAACCAAACGTTTTAGGGCCATTATAATTAAAAAGGTAGGTACCTTCTTAGCATCCGGAATGGAATTTGCCTCGAAAAACAACCTCACCCTAGTGGCATAAGCTTCGAAGTCCTCCCCATTGTCTTCGTAGGGGCTTATATGGCCAATCACCGACATGCTAGAGCAAAACCGAATTAGACCAACTCACGTGAAGTAGGTTAGGTTAGGTTTAAATTTGGTCTAGTTACTGAATAGTGAATTTTATTAGAGTTAGGGCTGAATAGTGAATTGTATTAGAGTTAGGGCTGAGTAAGAATTAGTTTTAGAGTTAGGGCTGAGTAGGAATTAGTTTTAGAGTTAGGGCTGAGTAGGAATTAGTTTTAGAATTAGGGCGGCGGGACCTACGCTATAGTACGGTAGCTTCCCCACACAAACAAACCAAATCGGACGACCCACTAGTCTGCATCCAATTTTCCAAACAACCACTTGAACCCAATAAGCCAAATTAACCCAATAAGCCAAATTAACCCAATGAGCCAAATTTAACCCAATGAACAAAATTTAACCAAATGAGCCAAATCCCATCCTCGTCGCCAAATGTGATAGCGTGGGGTAGACACCCCAGTTAGGTTACTTAGGTTCTAGCAAACAATCAAAAGCACTTACCGGTGCGTTGAATTAGGTATTCCTTGAAGCCTACCGTTTTATTCCTGTGTCCCACAACAGCCTACCTAACTCTCTCTTACATTACCAATTTAGAAGCTATAGACATTACCCCTAACTATACTTAAGTACGAACAACTTCCTACCCGATTTGTTACCTTAGATTCATCACCTAATTTTACTCAGCACCAAAGATTAGGTCAGATAGGAAAAAACATGTCTAGGCCAGACCAAAGCAATACGAACAGCCCGTTGGTTCGTTTATGGCTTCGTCTTGCCATTCAGCTTAGATTTAGTGATATTTACTCTTTAGTGACTTTTAGACTATATACATATATATACATACACGTCACCTCAACTACAGTTTTATGGGCTTCTAGAGGAGAAAAGACATCCAATTTTGCTACCTTCTGGGGGGCACTTTGTGGACCTTTTGATCCTGGATACTCATCATAAGCTGTTACATGCTGGAGTTAGAGAAGTGATAATAGAGATCAGACAACAGTCTTGGATTCCCAAAATTAGACAAGTAGTAAAAAAGGTCTTGCATAAATGTGTGGTTTGCAAGCGTTGGAGTGCAAAGCCTTACAGTATTGTGAAAAGGTGGCTCCACTTCCAAGAGAACGGTGTGTCTATACTTCCCCAATTGATGTAGTGGGAGTAGACTTTGCAGGTCCAGTCTATGTGTATGAGCAAGGGGAGTCTAACAAAGGTTATATATGTCTTTTCATATGCGCTACCACCAGAGCAATCCATCTGGAGTTGGTAAGCAACTTAAGTAGTGATGTATTTCTTTTGGCCTTTAAAAGGTTTGTGAACAGAAGGGGTTTCCCAAATAAAATCATATCGGATAATGCAAAAACCTTCAAAAAGGCTGCAAAGGAACTCCAAGAAGTTTGGTCCTTGCTAAAAGAGGAAGGATTCCAATCCTACTTTTCACACCAAGGGGTACAGTGGGAGTTTATTGTTGAGAGAGCACCATGGTGGGGAGGATTTTGGGAAAGGCTAGTGAGAAGTGTAAAGTGTCCATTAAAGAAACTTTTAGCTAATGCTCATTTAAGCAAAGAAGAATTCTGCACTGTTTTATGTGAAGTAGAAGCAATGGTGAATAGTAGACCTATCACTTTTGTTTATAACAGTATGCGGGATGCAGAGCCATTGACACCAAATCATTTTCTTTGTGGTAAACGATTAACATCAAGCCCCAGTGTGCCAGAAGACTTGCAGCCTATCCAGAGCACTCAAGGGGAGTTAACCAGACGGTTCAGGTACCTCGAAGAGCTACAAGATCAGTTATGGAAGAGGTGGCAGATGGAATACTTGCCAGAACTTAATTATTACCCATCAGGCAAGGTAAAGGCCTCCAATGCAAATTGTATCAAGGTGGGAGAAGTGGTAATGATTGGGGGTGAAAGACCAAGGCAATGCTGGAAGCTTGGCATAATTGAAGAGTTGTTTGTTGGCAAAAACAATTTAGTTAGGTCTGCACTGGTAAAGACTTCAGGAGGAAGGTTAAAGAGACCTATACAAAAACTCTATGCTTTAGAAATCAGCAAAAACACAGATAGTCAAGATGAAACATTTGAGTTACAGCCTCATGGAGAAGGCTTGGCCAACCTTGCAGAAGGCAATGACAACAATGCCTCTTCGGTGGGGAGTGTTAGAAAATCTAGAAGAGGAAGAACCATTGTTGTCCCAAGGCGATATGATGACTAAGCTGATTGATGCAGCATTGCTTGTATATATTAAGTTAAGGTGTGTATATATATCCATCTCATAATTGTAAGGTTAGTGAAAAAGTCACTTAATTTAGAGCTAGCATTTTTGGGCTCTTGTGGCATCATTTTGGGGCGCTGCGCGTCTTTTCTACTCGTTTGTGGAATGCCGTACTTACAGGGTGTGGTCTTATAGAGAGCTCTCTTGCAATTCAGTTTGGTTGTTTAGATACAAGATCATGGCCGTAACTACCTATGACTGCAGAGCTGGGCACTTGCGTTTTTTTTGCGGTACTGCGGTACTACCGCACTACCAAACCGGTACCGCATAACGCAGTACCGCAAAGGATCGCTGAAAGTACAGCAGTACCGCTACCGCATTTTTTGCGGTACTGCGTTATGCGGTACCGGTTTGGTAGTGCGGTAGTACCGCAGTACCGCAGTACCGCAAAAAAAAACGCAAGTGCCCAGCTTTGCAGGCTATGAGGTCACCGAGGTCCGGACCTCGGTAATTATTTCCTAAGAAAAAAAAAGAGACTGAACCGTTCTCCGTGTATGAAACGCATATTACCGCTTTTCTTTTGAAAAGAGGGAGCGTCGAGCGTTTTGTGTTTTGTGTTTAGTGTATAGCTTGGGTTGTGTTTGTAGATGTCATTTTGGTCTGAATTTTGCTCGTCCCGCCGCGCTCGAAAAAAATCTGGACCTCACTAATTTCTAAACCCTAGTTACGGCCCTGTACAAGATTGTTGCATCGTGCAATAGTGCAGGTTGTGTTGTTGCAAGGTTGAGAAAGAAGACCATAAATAGTGCCCCCTTTGTTTTATCTTAAATTCATGCAACTGAGGCCTAAGGTAGGCCCACATCGAGTCAGCAACCCTGAGGTAGGACCTAATAGGACCTCAAGTCCGTAAGTTTTTAATTTTAGCTTAACTTGGGCTGTAGGTTGAACTGGCCCTTTAGAACTTGGCCGTTCACGGCTCAGCTGGGATTTTGAACCCAATAAATAAATAAATAACACCAATATCCATAACGCTAAACAATGATGGAACTCTGAAACATGCAAACAAAACATAAACATATACATGAAAAATAAAGGCATCAACATGAAGACACCAATCAATAATAATGAATATTCTCTATCTCCCCCGAGTCTTTGATATAGTATAGTGAAAAAAGGGGAACAAAGACTGTTATATATGTAGTAGTGTGGTACAGGGTATGGGTGTCGATGGCGAGAGGGGGTTATTCATGTAAGGGGTTCCAAAAAACCTTAGCCCATCCCCCCATTTGCAGCTACCATGTTTACTTATATCGAAATAGTTGTTAGTGATTATAAAAGTATATAAAATTCTTTATTTATTGCAGGTATTAAAATTACTCTAGCTGATAAAGTGATAATATAATGGCTTCTCAATTAATTGGTGATTCGGAGAGGCAACGTGTGATAGATCGCCACCTTTATAACACGTTCATGGGTTGCCGAAAAGTTGCGAAGAGGTGAGGACTTCGTCAAAAGAAATTGGTATAAAACTTTGGATGAATGTGAAATGGATACAACCAAATCTGGGCGCCCAAATTTGCCACTCTCTCAGGAAACAAAGGACATCATTGAAAGCGGTACGCGTAAGCGGAAAAACAGCTGTGCTAAACTTTCTAGAGAGATCGAAGTGTTGAGAGGAAAGATCGTTAGTGGTGAGATCATTCGACTGTACCGTCATAGGCAAGGTTTAAAGCCTTGGCATGAACTTCCAAAGCCAAGAAAAACTCAACTTAACATCGATGACAGACTGTGGTTTGCCCATTATCTTGATGATTGGGATGTGGATGATTTCATGCATTTAGCTGTCTCCCATGAATTTTTTGTTTACGTAACACGTCGGCCTAACTACCAAAATGATCGAGTGTCGACCATAACACCAGATGAAATCGATGACAATAAACATTATCGCGAATTATTAAAAAGTCTAGACTGTGTTGGTGTGTTTGTTTTGTTCACTGCAAAGAAGCTCATGTGGGTGCTGAAGCCAAATGGTCAGAGTTGGGATGGACAGTATTTTCGTGATATTATTCTATCCCAGCATGTCATTCCTTTCCTAAGAAACCCAAACAATGTTATGGATGTCGATCAGGTCACACTTCTGCACGATAATGCCCCCTGCTTTAAGGCATTAGCCACTCAACAGTTGTTGCGGAACCATGAGATCAATTTCTTTGGAAATGAAGAATGGCCAGGAAATTCTCCTGACCTGAACGTCTGTGAACACATTGGATCAGTTATAAAGGACAAGGTTGAATGTCTCTTGTTTCAAGAACCTGCAGCAAATCGATTTTCGAAGGATACAATGACGCAACACATTGAAACTGTTTTAGCAAATTTGCGTAACGATCAACATCTATTCATGTCACTTTTGGCAAGCTACCCAAAGCGAATTCAGGCTCTCTTGGAAGCCAATGGCGAGAACACAAGTTTTAATTGTTTCTCATTAAATGCAGGATTAAATTCTCTTTTGTAAGGTATGTTTAGTTTTACTGTACCTCTAATGGTTTAGGCCATGGGCGGGGGCGCTAAGGTTTATTGGAGCCCCGTAGTATGTAGCGTGTTCGTCATATCGTAATCGCTCTGCCATGAAGGTGTCTTCTTATCGCGTCCGGAGCGTCTGACGGCAGGGGCATCGGTTGGAAAAGCGCTCAGTGGGTGCCAGGGACGGTGTTGGTGGGCACTGTTGAGGGTGCGCAGCTGGTCTGGAGGGCAGGCCTCGTGGTGGGGTGTGCAGTAGAAGTGATGTGGGGTTGGTCGGTGAGGTTGCGTTGCCAGCAGGTTGGTGGGCGGTAGGGGGTGATCGCTCGACTGCGGACAGGGAGCGAGGTTTCTGGGGTGAGGTTGCGCACTGCTCCAGTTTGGGCTCACGGCTGGAGAGGTGAAGGCGGGAGTCGTCCATGCGTAGTTTTGGGGGTGAGGTCGCGCACTGCCCCGATCCGGGCGCAGGACTGGAGAGGTGAAGGTGGGAGTCGTCCCCGATGGTGAGGCGGCGTCTGTGCGGTTGGACGGGCACGTATTTCTTCAGAAATTTTCTGTTTCACAGAGTCACTCTGCCTGAACCGTCAACCTTCACCACGTATTGATCGAACTGTCGCACTTCTATTACCAGGCCAGTCTTGTCCCATTTCCTGGGGTTGGGGCCGATCTGGTTCTGGATTCTGATTCTGTATCCGACCACGAGTGGGGGTAACCGTCTGGTGTGCTCGGACCAGTTTTCAGTGGCTCTCATGTGCCTGTTCCGCAAGACATCCTCCCTCGCCGCCAACGTCCCGAGCCAGGTATCGTGTGGCTTGTACCTGCCGGGCACGATCGGGATGAAATCTTTGATCGGACGGCCGAACACACACATAGCGGGAGACAGCTTGGTATTTTTGTCAGGCGTGTTGCGGTATTGTAGCATGGCTTGCTGAAAAGCGTCTGTATCGAGCTCACCGTTCGGTCCTGTGTTGTCTGTGATCAGTCGTTTCGCTGTTTTCACGCCAACTTCGGCTCTGCAGTTTGAATGTGGAAAAGCTATCGAAGCCAGACGGTGGTGTACGCCCCATTTCTCCAGGAAGTGACGAGTAGCCGTGGAAGTGAACTCAGGGTCGCCGTCAGATGACAATTCGTGGCAGATGCCATAAGTCACGAACATCCTGCGCAGGCTGTTGATGAGGCCTCTGGCGCCATCCGTGGTCCTCTCCACAATCGGCCAGTTTGAGTACCTGTCGACGATCACCAGGTAGTTGGTACCTTTATAGTGGAAATAATCGGCACAGATGCACTGGAAAGGGTAGACGGGGGACACCGGAGGAATTGGAGGAGCGCTGGGCTGCGAAGGTGCCATACGGTTGCAATGGTTGCAACTGTTCCTGAGGGTAGTGATAACAGGGGTGATGCCGGGCCAGAACACGGACACCTCAACCCTCGCGACCATCGACGATACGCCATGGTGGGCTGCGTGGAGCGTGTTCAGTACATCCTGTCGGAGAAAGGGAGGGATCACAACACGGTTTTTGAATACAACGACGCCGTCCACCTTGTACAGGTCCTCTCGGAATTGGTAATATTCTCTGAGTCGGGGTGGGAGCTCGTGACGGAAGTCAGGCATGCATGACTCGATTATCGAGACGAGCTTTGTCATGTGTTGGTCGCTGCTCGTCGCCAATCTTACCCGGTTCCAGGTAACGGACTGCAGCGTGTTCAGAGCTGAGATCGCGGAGGCCATAACCTCGTCGTCGAGGGCTTCGTCGTTGTACGCAGCCGTTCCCTCTGTGCGTATGCCAGCTAAGAATGAGTGGCGCAGAGCAGATGCCGACGGTAGGTCATCATCAGCAACAGCGTCTTGGCTACTAGCGGA
The DNA here is from genome assembly GCA_023014485.1 of Bathynomus jamesi. NCBI lineage: Eukaryota > Metazoa > Arthropoda > Malacostraca > Isopoda > Cirolanidae > Bathynomus > Bathynomus jamesi. The sequence goes on along the minus strand of JAJOZX010001375.1, from coordinate 512,443 downwards.
GATGTCGTCTGCCAGGAGCATCTTCTCAGGTTGGCGGTCGCCGTGGGGTGGCGGGACGTAGCGTCAGCAGCGCGATGCCTCGCATCAGGTACATGGATCATGCGAAATCTGTAGCGAAGAGTCTTCTCCTTCAGATTTCCCAGTCGAGCATTCGGTAAGTCTTCCAGCGACCTGTCGCCAAACACCTTCAGCAGCGGTTTGTGGTCAACAGCGATGATGAGGTCGTCGCAGCCGAGGACGAAGTACCTGGCCTTGTCCAGTGCGTCAGCGACTGCCAGAGCCTCCCCTCGATCGGCGCGTAGCGTGACTCGGCGGGGTGGGTGAAGCGACTGCCAACGAGGGTGACCATCCAACCAGTGCGGCAGCAAAAGGGTTCAGCACCAGGACATTCACAGTCCTTCTGGGATAGCCAGAATCTGATCCCTGACTTCGACCAATCGGTCGCAAGACAGGTCGGCTTTGTTTTGTCAAATATACTTACACCCTCCTCGATTTCACTGATGATCACCACCTTCGACTCTTCAAACAGATTGTTGAGTTGATCATCCCATCGGAAGGGCGTACCGGGCTTCAAGAGTTGGCGAAAAGGTATCATTCTCTTTGCTATAGCGAAAGCATACGCCACCTGGTTAATTAGCCCAAACCATGAGCGAATGTCGGTTATGTTCTTTGGTGTAGGAAAGTCACAGATGACCTGCAGATACTTCTCGCAGGGTCGTACTCTGCCGAGTGTGATTTCGAAGCCAGCAAACTCCAGTGTCTTGTCCAAATACAAACTTCTCAGGGTTCAGCGTGATGCGTGTCTGCCGCAGATGTCAAACCAGTTGACTGCTTGGAAGAAACTTTGTCTCAGGTCGTCCGATCAGAGCAGCGTATCGTCGATACATTTGGTTTTGTTTGGAACGTCGGATACTATTTCGTCATAACGTCTCGAATAGCCATCACCAGAGGCGATATAGCCCTGGGGCGCCGTGCGGTACCGGTACCTGCCCCACGGAGTGATGAAGGTAGTCAGGTGACGGTCTTCCTCGCGGAGGGGCACGCTGTGGTATCCGTTCCAGGCATCGAACACGGTCTTCTTCTTGCCATGGGGCATCGACCGTGCCTGGTGGAACGGTGACTGAGTATGGTGTGTCTCGCGGGTGGCATGTATGTTCAGGGGCTGGAAGTCGACCGTGCGGCGTGGCTTCCCATTCTTCTTGGCGCACACCACCATCCGGTGACACCATGTCACCCGTTCGCCGACCGGCACTGGCTCGATTACGCCCAATTTCACGTCTTGGTCGAGTCCACGCTTGACGTCATCTTGCCAGTAAAGAGGGACGGGTACCTGGGTGTGATATGCCACCGGGTCAGCTAGAGGGTCCACCATAAGTTTCAATGGAGGGCTCTCCATCATTGGCAACGGCTGATGCGCACACGTGTTAAATGTGCTTGACGTGTAGTATTCGACCAAGTACTGCCGCAGTCTGCCGCGGTTCTTCTCAGTCGCCAGGAATGATAGTTATGATGGCGGCCGGGGCGGTGTTTGACGTATCGGGCAGTCGCATGTGCTGGTCTGACCGCTCTCGCTGCTGATAGCACTATCTCTCGCCGGCACCTCATCGCTCGCGGTGTCGGCTGCCGAGGTTGCCTCGAGTCGATGCGAAGACGTCTCACCGATCATCGGGAAGTTGTCGGTGATCATGCCGAGCGCGATGCATGCCTCCTTGCTGAGGAACAGCTTGTCGGAGTTGTCCGTGACATAGGTGAGTTGAAGAGTTGTTACCACTCTGCCGGTTTTGTCCTTTCAAGAGAGTCGCAGGATGACGGCGCCGAGTATTTTGGTGCATCCGTCGTTGGCGGCGTGCATTCTCATCGTGACGGGGATACGATCGGCTTGTTTGAGGCCTATGCGGTGGATGATTTTGATGCCTGCCAGACAGCTCTGGTAGCCGGTGTCAGCCATCGCACCGAGTGTAGCAATCTTGGGCGCGGCCTTTAGCTCGAATCCGAATGCAGCGTAATCTTCATCGACGGCTGTCACTGTGAGATTTATGAATGGCTGAGGTTTGGAGGCTTGCTTAATCCACGTGTCGGAAAGGCGATGATAAAGATGATGGTCAAGGGCGATGACTCTCCTGATGCGGCGTCGGCCAGTTGTGGCAATCGAGCAGAGGGCCTCGAATACAGCATCTTCTTCGCATATTGCATGTGAATTCGCTACTATCTCGACTCTTGATGGTTTGTGCTTGCTCCTACACACTGCTTGAAAGTGGTTCTCACGATTGCAGTGGCTGCATGTGTGGCCATAGGCTGGGCAGTCTTTCTTTCGGACCCTGCCTGGGGCACTTTTGCCGTGCCCTTTCCTGCTGCAATATGAGCACACCTCATGGTGCCGACTGTCATCTCCTTCAGAGCGTCCTTCTTGTTCCGTCTATAGGCGCTGTTAGCAGTCTCGACGCCCTGAGAGTCGAGGAGACGTGATGCTGAGCGCTTGCCGGATTCTTTGGCCTCGACGAACTGGAAGACCTGCTCTAATGTCATGTTCTGGTTCGTGTTGCCGAGTAGGTCCAGTTGAATCTCGGGGTCCTCAATGCCGCGGGTCAGGACGTCGCGCAAGATGGCCTCCGTGTAGTTCACATTCGCATCGCAGCTCGAGCATTTGGTGATGTACTTGCATACCCCTGCCTGACCACGGAGTCGGGCGCCGAATGAACGCACGGTTTCGTCACGGTCTTGGCGCATGTTGTGCAGCGCCACTCTAGCAACCATGGTGCCCTCTTCTCTGACTGCGAGTCTCTTTATGGCTGCGAGCACCTCACTTTCACTTCTCCCTGTCAGGCTACCACCGGCTGATCGTGAGGTCTTTGCGAAGGGGTTCATCGCAGCACTCCAGTAGCTGCACCACTTTGTCACGACCCGTGATTTTGGTGGCATCCACATAGTCCATCCATCGCGATGTGAAGTATGACCATTCCTCGCTCGTACCGGCTAAAGATATTGCTGGTCTTTTCACCTCCTCCACTTGGGCCGTGGCGCCGACAGCGAACACGGAATGGACAGTGCAGTGGGCTGTGAGGAGTGCTGCTGCAATGGCGTCGCTGTGTGCGGAGGTCTCATATGCGCACCCCTCAATTGGACATTTCACCACGGGCATGTTGACCTGTTGAGATTCACTATTGTTTTGTATAAAGTTCCATCATAAATAAGATTCCACTTTTTGTTATTACGTTTATTGACCAATATCCATAACGCTAAACAATGATGGAACTCTGAAACATACAAACAAAACATAAACACATACATGAAAAATAAAGGCATCAACATGAAGACACCAATCAATAATAATGAATATTCTCTATTATACACTGAACGTAATACAAAAATAAGGCCAACATAGCCACTAAATCTAACATACAAGTACAAAAATAAGGCCAGCATAGCCATTTAACCCAACATACAATATACATATACTGTATATAATCTTTGCTCCCTTACAAAAATAAGGTAGTGTAAACCAGCAGTTGTCTGAACCAAGACTGCCATATAGGTGAGAGGTACACAGTATCTGAAGACAGGACATTGCACAATAACACATTAGAGCTGCTTTGGACCCTAGTAATGAAATTATATATATTCTTCCGGATTAACATTGGTTGGTAGGTAGGTTACGCGTAGTAAACATAAAACTGGCACTGCACCATTTTGGTTCCCTACATAGCATACGAAAAATATTATTATAAGCAACAGAGTTTATTCATAGCAGTTTTTGTATAGTTCCACCACAGATGGGATGTATACAATGCAGTACAGTAAATTCTAGATAAGTTTTAACTGATTCGGAACACATACCAAATTTCCTTACTAGCATGTTACCCTGTACATACAGCTTTTTACGTTGCTTCTCAATATCAAGTTCATCTCGCAACTCGTGAGTAATTACATGACCTAAGTATTTACATGTCTTTGACAGGTATTGTCTGACCATTCATTTCAAAAGACCCACATGATACATGTTTCAGTAGATTACACCTAAAAATCAAAATACAACTCTTTGCCCCATTATAGGTGATGTCATTTTCTACACCATATTATTATTATTAATTATTATTATTATTATTATTGACAGCATTAAGTTATTTTCATTTCATTTAAGTTACCTGCACATATTTTCATTCCCACTGCGCATTGAACACAGAAAAATCTATTAATAATGGAATTCCAGTAAGTAAATCCATTTTTTCAGCTTCTTGGTACCAATAAATGGTACGGTACAACTGTACAATGAATAAATACTATAAACAAAAGAGACGAGGATTCCAGCAAACGCTGCAGTCATCGAACTAAGCTTGATTTCACATACATACAAACACAAAACGAGAAGTCAGAACTCCACTAGTGGCCAGCTGATAAAAATAGTTACCAGTAGGTATGTAGGACTTGGAGCAATATCATGTCTTTTTCAAGCTCAGAGGCAACTTGTTGCTATTCGCAATAGTTTTCTTCATATCAAAACATGACCCCTGCACTCAGAGCAGTCGCTAGACGAAACGGCGCCCCGGGCGAGCGTCACCTTCATTTTCAATAGACAGGATTGCAAGTGACGTCAATCTGTCCTCGGTTATCGTCGAACTGAAGTAAATTTTAATAGGTTTCAGCTTGGAGAAACTTTGCTCACCGCTGGCAACGGTCACAGGCAACGTTAGCAAGATTCGCAGCACGACCTACGTGTTAGGAAAAACATTATTCAAGTTTGCAGAGCGTATAAATTACAGAACTTGAACCGGGGAGTGCAATTCATTCTGCAGGGTGTGGTGGAAGTGGTCCAGTTCAATACAAATACCTACGCCGTTAGTGTCGGAATAGTCCCCGTCGGTCAAAGCTTGGTGCAAACTCATGCAGTGCTTCAGTAGCAAGTCCTTCTCCGGAAGACAGCTGAAATCATATAGAAATCCTCAAGTTTTTTGGTGTTCCGTCAGCTTGGCCCCCATTACGACGGCCCTGCCTACACTCATTTAGTTCACTGCAACATTTGTCGAGGAAAGTAAAATGAAAAACAAACAAGTTGATCCAAATGCAGCTTTTATCGAGGAAACTTCCCTCGTACTACTTACTATATGCCCTCGTAGCTGGTGAACGGTACTCGTGCTATTCAAACGCAATTTTTTAAATCGGCAGGTTGTAATGGACAACGTCGAATTAAGGTATGGTAGAGCTCTGGTCAGAGAAAAAATGTCATGTGCAATTACACTGGCCAACAAAATGAAACTTTTTTTTCTCATCACAAACATGATCACACTTTTCTTAATGCATTTTTCGCGCCGATTCCGAATCTGGTTTAATTTTTTTTTCTAGCACGTATAGTTATATAGATACACTGGTTTTGATATTTTTAAGTTTTTGATATTGCTATAAGAAAATTTATGGATGTATAGATCACACTTAGGAATGCTAAACAACAAATACATCATATACCTTATTCAATGTACTTATAAATAAAGAATATATACATTATTTTATTAAAAGCGCTGTGAGTGTGATTTCCTTTTGTAAATTTGGCCTGGATTGTCACGATACAGCATCCAACAATGGTCCGCCATCATGCTCATTACCACAAGGAACAGTATTAGCTCCCCTGCTCTTCATAATCATGCTAACTGACATAAATGAGGACGTTACCAGAGACAGCACAGTAACATCCTTTGCGGATGACACAAAGATCAGTAGAAAAATAAGAAACCCAGAAGATATAGGATCTCTACAAACCGACGGAAGACAACAATATGAAGTTTAACACAGAAATTTCAGCTGTTAGGTACGGAAAAAGAGAAGACCTAAAATCCATGCAATATTATACCCCAAATGGACAGGAAATTCAGAGAAATTCTAGACCAAAGATTTAGGCGTTGGAATGACAGATGATGCAAAATTTTAAACAAAAAATAAGATAGCAGTAAACAAAGCAAAGAGAATAACGGTGCAGATATTGAGAACCTTTAATCGAAGGGATAGGAATATAATGATTCCTCTACTGAAAATCCTGATCATACCCAAATTGGAATACTGCTCGGTCCTGACATCCCCATATAAAAAAGAAGACATTAGTCAACTGGAAGGGATCCAGAGAAGCTTCACAGCCAAGATCAATGGGTGCAAAGAACTAAATTACTGGGAAAGGTTACGCGAACTAGACCTATATTATCTGGAAAGGAGAAGAGAGAGATACACCATTATTTACACTTCGAAAATAATGGAGAAACTAGTCCCTAATCTTACTCTGAACCCTATAACTCCCAAACAAAGGTGGAAAGTAGAAACGGCAGACTGTGTCGCATTCCCAAATTAAAAGCGAGACAGGGAACATCCTTAACCCTGAAAGAAAATAGTTTTGTGGTGAGAGGACCAAAACTGTTTAATCAGTTGCCCAAAGATGAGCCGGACGTACCTGGCTATGTGAAGTGGAGAGCACAAGAAACCAACTCACTACATCACCAGGCCAACTCGAGAGGAGGGGCGACAAGCTTCACCTTCGCGAAATGAAGAATCATCGTGCGGAACCTTTGTAAGGTTGTGGGTAAATACGTCAGATTGAATACATCAAATATATATATATAATATAAGTATATATATATATATATATATATATATATATATATATATATATATACACATCTCAGCCCTTTCAAAAAGACTAAGATGAACGCGAATACATGCAATTTATATTTCATAAATTCAAATATCGATATCTTCCTTCATAGTCATATAGTTCATCCAGTTAACTGCTGTTCTAATCTATGTATCTGTAAGATAAATTTAAAGAAATGCCAGCACCAACTCACCCATTTATATCACTAGTTACGTCAAGTTGTGTAATGTAACTTTAAAACCATAACAATACATTTTCAATAACTCAGCATAGTCATGCATATTCGGGTAGATTCAAATAGTGAATCATCAAGTCCGTCTCTAAACATCCATTTAAACATTATTATTATTATCATTATTATTATTATTTATGTACAAGATTATTTAAATTAAACATTTGATTTTCATCAAAACAGTTGGCAACTCAATCTTTTAACATACCATCACGTGAACATACTGTTTAATGCTCCTATTTCAATTCCTATAGCCCTATTAAGTTTATCAACACAATCATACCATTAGCAATATATAATACACACACACACATACACACACACACACACACACACACACACACACACATATATACGAGGGTAATTCAATAAGTATCCGCCCTTTTTATTTCCACAATTTTATTTTCACATCTGATAGATTATAAACACATCACTTCTCAACATAGTCTTCCTGTTTCTCAATACACTTAGTCCAGCGATCTACAAGCTTCATAATGCCATCAAAAAAAGAATGTTTTTGGCTGTGTGCGTAGCCAGTCATGCACCGCCTCCTTCAGGTCATCATCGTCTTGGAATCGCTGACCTCTCAAAGCGTCTTTTAGTGGTCCAAACAGGTAAAAATCCGAAGGTGCCAGGTCTGGACTGTAGGCTGGATGGTCGAGAACTTCAAATTTAAGTTCTTGAAGATATTTTCTAGTCTGTGCAGCGGTATGAGGGCGCGCATTGTCGTGTAACAGAATAACACTTTCCGACAATCTCCCTCTCCGTTTTGTGCGAATTGCTTGCTTTAACTCATTCCGAAGCATGTCAGAATACGATCCACTTGTTACTGTAGTTCCACGCTCTAGATAATGTTCAAAGATAGGGCCTCGTGTATCCCAAAATAGTGTTAGCATAATTTTACCTGCTGACGGCTGCGCTTTGAACTTCCTTGCAACGAGAGATGTTATAATGTTATAATGTTATAATGTTTCAGACCAACAAAGACCCTAGGATCCACTCATGGCTGGTCTACCTAACTGTGTTCATAATTGTGTATTGTGCATGTCCTCTGTGGTGGCGGAGGGGACCTACAATTTTACGTGGGTTCCGAACCACAAAGAGCATAAGAACATAAGAAATTTTTATAGTGAACACACTAGGGGCCACTTCGGCCCATCGAGGTGTCTTCACTATGTAAAAACTGCCTGTACATTGGATTGGCAACAACCAGTTTTTAAAAAAACTAAATAATTATCAATTTAAAACTAATTAATTATCAATTTAAAACTAAAGATAGACTCTCTGGATCCAGAGGATCAAGTCATAATAGACTACTATCCACAAATATGTTACACTCTACATCTATTTATAACCGACATGCAAATATATCACATCCAAAGAATCCAGTCAATTTCATTACGGTATCCATCAATACCAGCACCTTGCCAACTAAAAATAAGTCACGGTCCATATCAATTGCGGACGAAGTCACAATTTACAACCATATACATTACAATATATATACTTAGGAGGAAAAATGTAGGTGTGGCTGTAAAGACTGGACAGTAATGTAGAAATGTGTGTGCACCCATTATGGGTCTCCCATTTAAAGGTGTTTGTTTTGGCAAGTGAAGATCATGAGTTTTTCAATACCTCACAGTACTACGGGGGGGGGGCACCGCTCGCCAGAGGAATCTCTTTAAATGGGGTGTGTAAGGACAGAGAGTATCCCCTAACCCAAGATGCTGCCTACCTATATCCCACAACACTTGTGTTGAGCTGTGGGATCTATCACCTAAATGCACATAATATATATGAAATAAACTAGTACCATTCTTGCAATAAAAATGGGCTTAAACACTATCACCAGATGTCCCTTGCAGACATCAAACTACCCAACCTTCTTTTGAAAGAATCAATTGTATCTGAAGTCACCACTTCTTCTGTCAGACTGTTCCAAAATTTAATTACTCTGTTTGTAAAACAATGTTTTCTTAAATTTGTTCTACATCTTGGCTTAAATAATTTCATACTATGACTTCTAGTCTGGTTATTGTGATCTTTAATGAAAAGAGAATCAAAATCTATCTTATCCAACCCTTAATTTTACTTCCTTAAACTATACCCAATCTATCAACATATGCGTCCAATCGATTTTTAAACATGTTTATAGTCGTGCTACTAATTACTTCTACCGGCAAACTATTCCAGCTATTTACTATTCTATGCGTAAAAAAGTTTTGGCAACTGCTGTCTCGAACCTTCTACTTGTCAACTTACACTCGTTATTTCCAGTCCTATTATATTGAGACATTTTGAAAAAGCTATCTCTATTTACGTTATCGAACCCATTCATAATTTTCAAAACCTGCATTAGATCACCCCTTAGCCTCCGAGTCTCGAGTGTAGTCAATTTTAACTCCTTAAGCCTATCCTCGTACGACTTTGACCTAAGCGACGGAATCATGTTAGTTGCTCGTCTTTGAACTCTTTCGATTTTGTCTATATCTTTGCGCATATGCGGATTCCAAAATTGGATCGCGTACTCCAAATGGGGTCTAACTAATGACTTATAAAGAGGAACTATAATATCGCGCGATTTGTACTCAAAATTCCGAGCTATAAAACCTAACACTTTGTTCGCTTTATTGACCGCTGCTGTACTTTGTTTCGCTACTTTTAAATCACCAGTGACTATAACTCCTAAATCTTTTTCCTGCTCTACGCTTGTTAACTCTTTCCCTGACATACTATACGCAAAATTACCGTTACGCGAACCTATATGTAAAATTTTGCACTTATCGACGTTAAATCTCATTTGCCATGTGACTGTCCAATCAACGATTTTATTCAGATCTTCCTGGATTTTACCTCTATCTTCGTCATTAATCGCCCTACCACCCAGCATCGTGTCATCCGCAAACTTTGAAACTGTACTGACTAGGCCGACATCTAAATCGTTAATATATATAAAAAAAAAGCAAGGGGCCCAATACAGAACCCTGAGGAACGCCACTCGCTACATTAGCCCAACACGACTCCGCTCCATCAACGACCACCCTCTTTTCCTACCTCGCAGCCACTCTTCTATCTAATTTATTACTACACCCTTGATTCCATGAGCCTTAGTTTTTCCAATGAGTCTTTTGTGCGGTACGGTGTCAAACGCTTTTTGAAAATCGAAACACACTACATCATCCGCTCGATGACTATCGTAAACTTCAACCACACTTTGAAGAAATTCTAAAAGATTAGTAAGCAAGATTTGTTTCGCTTAAAACCGAGCTGCGTATTTCTAACCAAATTATGTATTTCTAAGTGTTCGACTATACGATCCCTAATTATTGATTCCAGTAGCTTACCTACAACAGACGTTAAACTGATTGGCCTATAATTTCCCGCCCCACCTTTTTCGCCTTTCTTAAAGATAGGTGTTACGTTTGCTAACTTAAAATTATCTGGTACGCACCCTTCAGAAATAGACGCATTAAAAATTTTCGTTAGCGGCACAACAATGCTATCTTTTAATTCTTTTAGTTGTATGGGATATATGGAATCCGGCCCCGGTGATTTATGCGCTTTCATTTTATCAATATAGCGCATTACCATCCCTTCGCTAACCACAATATTATCCAAAATATTACCATTATCAAAAGGTATTATGTCTATGACCGTAGGGATACTCGTTACATCTTCTATAGTAAAAACTGACATAAAAAATTCGTTTAGCAAGGTAGCCATTTCCTTGTTCTCAGAAACTAGATCTCCGTTAACATTTTTCAACGGTCCCAAGACACTTTTTACTGGATTCCTATTGTTGACGTATTGAAAGAATCGCTTGGGGTTTTCTTTACCGTTACGAGCTATGGAGATTATTCGCGCTTGGACTTTTTTATTACATTTCGCTTCACGCCTTAGAGATATGTAGTTGTTTCGAAACCACAAATTGTCTTTATCGCACTTATGTAACCTATAAGCCCTATCTCTACTCTTTATAATGTCTCCTACTCTAGAAGTAAACCACAAGGGCTTGTTATTTACTTTCGCACGCTTAATTTTGTACGGTACACATTCCTCATTTATAGTCCTAAATACTTTCAAACGATTCCACATTAGTTTGCGTTGGAGTTCCCCATTACGTTTTCCCAATTGACGTGTGACAATTTATTTCGAAATTTACAAAAGTCTGCGTGCTGGAAGTTAGGAATTTTAGTCGAGTTAGCTGGTTTCGAGTGACTTACAGAGAGGACAAACTCTACCATATTGTGATCGCTATTGCTTAACGGTTCTCTCACTTGAAGATCAGTAATTAGCCTATCATCCGTAGTTATACTAAATCTAAAATACTGTCCAACCTCGTAGGTTCCCCAACCTTTTGAATAAGAAAGCTATCCTCGGGAAAATTAACTAAACGATTACCTTCCGCGTCTCCCTGCATTGTATCGTAATTCACGTTGGCGCAATTAAAGTCACCCATAACTAAAGCCTGCTCACTACCTATTATTCTCTTTAATTCACGATATAACGCTTCGTCCGTATCAGCTGTTTGATTAGGGGGCCTATATATAATCGCTACAACAAGTTTGAAATCGTTCAATTTAAGTTCTGCTATAGTCGAATCTATCGGTTCTGGAATTGTGTGCTTTACTTCTATAACGTTCGCAATATTATCTTTGATATACAAAATAACACCGCCTCCTCGCCTGCCTATTCTGTTTTTAACAAAAAGTCTATAACCTCTAATTTGATACTCCCCTACAAAGTCACGTGTTTCAGTGCTAAGCCACGATTCATTTATCGCAATTAAATCATAGTCTTTACAAGCAATTAAAGAAAAACATTCGTTTATTTTATTTCGTAGGCTATGAGCATTTAAGGATAGAACGTTCATATTGTTTGTAATTGCGACACGTTCGCGAGCGTAGGGTAAATTTGTAGAATTTACGCTGGGATCGTTCGAGTTACGGCAGCCTGAAAAGAAGAGACAGCATTATGAAATAGTCTTCCTAAACGCGCAGCTCCTACGTCATTAAGATGAAGTCCATCTCCGAGGAACAAGTCCCTCCTGCCGTAGAAACTGTTCCAAAAATTCGCAAAATGCACTCCTTCCTGTTGGCAAAGAGACTTTAGGTTATTGTTAATATAGGTCGCCTTGCTGTAGAAATCGTTACGTTGGATAATTCGAGGAAGTATACCTGTTAAAACAATCTTATTAGTTTTTTCCTTTAATCGCTCTAGTAAGTCCCTGTACCTAGCCAGCAGTTCTTCCGATCTAGAATTTAAAACGTTATTAGTACCGACATGAATAACATACGTTGTGTCCTCGGCGGTACCGTCTGTAAAATGGTCAACATTATTAGTTATATCCTCCACCCTTGCACCAGGGTAGCAGTAACGGCGCCTACGACGAGGGTTTCTCCCACAGAATTCCTCGAGATGTGGATGCTTCCATTGCATGCTCTGTCGTTTGCTTTCTGGTTCATAGTATTGGATCCAGGTTTCATCTCAAGTGATAATGCGCTCCAAAAAGTTTTCACCTTCATTCACCTTCGGATTTTTACCTGTTTGAACCACTAAAAGACACTTTGAGAGGTCAGCTATTCCAAGGCGATGATGACCTGAAGGAGGCGGTGCATGACTGGCTACGGACACAGCCAAAACCATTCTTTTGTGATGGCATTAGGAAGCTTGTAGATCGCTGGACTAAGTGTATTGAGAAACAGGAAGACTATGTTGAGAAGTGATGTGTTTATAATCTATCAGATGTGAAAATAAAATTGTGGAAATAAAAAGTGCGGATATTTATTGAATTACCCTCGTGAATATGTAGCGGACCGACAAGAAATAGACTAACAAGTAGACAGACGAATTCTTCCTTCCACGCCATCATCAAACATTCTTGGAAGGCACACGTGGCCAAGGAATTAGAAACAATGAAAACGTCTGTTTCTTCCCAAAAGGCGCGAAAGCAAGCCATTATCAAGGACGCGTGGGCGGAGTTTCAAGAAATGCCCGCGAAGGTTTCCGCGTCATAGAGGTTATATAAGCGAGTTTCCACTGATTCACTCATCGAACCCGTCACGTCAACCGCCCTCCGGCTTCTCGCCGGAGGAGCGGCCCGCTGTTCCTTCAAGGCTCCGGTCGAGCCTACATGAAGTCTATCATCAAGTAAGGCTCTCTACCAAACCTCACTCCGTTCGTGCGTTCATCTCGCAAGTTCATCCTTCACGTCGTTACAGCGTCAGCTTTAGCCGGCTCCCTTTCAGGGCCCACTTCAACACTCTTCACCCAAGAACGCATATCACTCGAAGTTGGCGAAGTCTTTCCCGCTGGAGGCGTTTTCATTGGCCTCTTTCACCACACCTCAACTGGTTTACAATCATCCTCGGGAGCACCGGCAAAGCTCAACGCTACGAGAAGTCATCCTCAAGGTGGACACATTACGTGACTCGACGGCGAAGCTACAAACCCAAGTCACTTCACATCTGGTCAGTTTTCACCGCTTCATGAAAAACGGCCGTCAACGAGAATCCATTAGGCCCTTCAACACTCCACAGTGAAGACCTTGACTTACGGAACAAAACTTCCAAGAGGCAACAACACCCGGGCTTGCGTCTGCAAGATCACCTTCAAGCATCTTCTTCAACAGAGGTTTTCATCGTCCCGGTAAGCTAAGTGCATCATTTAAGTAACTCTCGTGAAGCCTACATCAGACTACCGCCGAACGGTAGGCTACACTCCCAAAGTGTGTAATTAAGCGTTCCAACTGACTTTCGTTAAAGAACGCAGTAGGCCTATTTCCCAATTCAATGTCATACCAAAACCGTAATCGTGTAGCATCTGCTATTATGTTTATTCATATAAATACTTTACATCCGTTTATTTTATGTGATAGATTTGAGTATTCTCTTACTGAAGGCCTAATTCATTTACAGTGTACCAATTTAACATGCATAATTTCCATTATCATTTGGCTGCATCATTTATTCCATGTTCGTTCATGCCTAACCTTTAGCCTACATAATCAGTTACGTATTCTATTCAGTGTACCAAAACGTTAGTGCATAATTTCATTTATCACTAGGTTTCATATTTCATGTTGTGTTCCATTTTTGCATGTTATTAGCCTCTCATAAACGGCAGCGTATTTCTTAACAATTGATCTGTATAATTCCTTTTATTTACTAATCCTCAGTCAGATTTTTCCATAATACAAATGCCGTTATAGAATTGTTAAGCACTCTAACCATTGTCAATCATTTGTTATTCACTGTGAACAAATAACTGATTTATTTTCTTAATTAAATACAAAATAAGGTGCCTTTTATAACCTTAACAATATTTGCTTGGATGTAATCCAAGCTGGTGACCTCGAAGCAATTCGTGTCCCTCAGAAATATTATAGTAGGCATACTCCATTAGCCACTTTCAACCGGTGATACTGTATGTCATCATAAATTGTTAACCCAGCCTGTCATTAATATTCAATCATTGCATCAATTAATCACTAGCATTAAATTAATCATTATCACCTTAAACGGCTAAAACTAGGCCCACTATATACGTACAGTATATATGAAAATTATTTCACGAAAGTAACACGTGAAAAATATTTATGATGAAAAGAACCACGAAGGAAAGGAAACACAGAAGGGTGTTCAAGCGCTTTCGTCTAGTGAGGATGTAATTAGATGAAAGCGCTTGAGCACCATTCTGTGTTTCCTTTCCTTCGTGGCTCTTTTCAATATATATATATATATATATATAAAACCAGATAAGGAGGTTTGTCCCATAAAACAACTTTCTTAATATTTCAAATTAATAGAAAACGACTAGTGAGTTTTACAGGGAATAACTCTAGTATTTAACCTCGTAGCAAAGATTGACAAAAAAATATCGCCCAGTCTTTCATGGAGCAATACCACTAAAGTAATTGAATACGTATCTTCAATAATAATTCTAGCAAAGATCTTTCACTACACGGTCGCTTCCGATTATTTAATCAAACCTGAAAGTTGCCTACTCTGCAAATTCTGATCGCTTTGTGCAACAAGCCGGGCGAACTCACGCCTGTTTATTATAACTTCTTTAAAAGCAGTCTTAAATCCAGTATTCTAAATCCATGTATTTTCTGTGAGAGAGAGAGAGAGAGATATATATATATATATATATATATATATATATATATATATATATTATTAGTGATGGATCGAATAACCGCAACCGCAACCGCAACCGCACTACAACCGCACAAAAATTCACAACCGCAACCGTAACCGCAACCGCCGTTCCATAAGTGCGGTTGCGGTTGTAAAAGCTTAGTTAATTTTAATTTTAGGTTAATTAGAAATATTTCTTTTTTAAAAAGAAAATGATGAGTCTCCTTATGCGTGCTTAAACGTGACGTCATACGGCTGCCGTATAGTAAAATTGGTTTAAACTGCGCTCTAAGTTATTACTCTGTGAGCTCCATGAAGTAACATTTATTTTTATTTAATTTTCTTCAAACTAAAATCGCCTTTAGTACAATAGTCAATAAAGCTTATTCCTGCTCGACGGACGGACCTATTCTTTCATAATAGCTATATAAGTTTAGAATATACTTCATTTAAATAGTATTTATTTAGTAAATACCTTATGTTGAACAAATTTGCAACACACAAATAGCGGTAGCGGTGTATTGCAAAACTTGTGTTCAACATAAGGTATTTACTAAATAAATACTATTTAGTATATATTATGTACCAAGTGTGGCTAAATCGCACTATAGTGGCTAAATCCAGTTAATAATTACGCATTTTTCCTAGTATATGATAACCGCAACCGCAACCGCGGTTGGAAAAAATTCGACAACCGCAAACACAACCGCAACCGCGGTTGTGAAAAACCGACCACTCGATCCATCACTAATATATATATATATATATATATATATATATATATATATATATGGGAATGAACTCAGAATGGTCCCCTGAGTATTTTATGATACACACAGACCGTGCATGGAACAAGGAACTCTTCTGGGATAATTAAATACACTATAGTCCGACAAATACCATAGTTTTTCTTTTTCATGATGCTAGCCCGACGTGGGCAACGGGTCACTCGCAAAGAGGTCCCATAAATATAGCTTCTCTCACCAGCTATCTGCAAAGCAGACAGGATCCAGCCATGTCCCAAAGCTGGATCCTGTCTGCTTTGCAGATAGCTGGTGAGGGAAGCTATATTTATGGGACCTCTTTGCGAGTGACCCGTTGCCCACGTCGGGCTAGCATCATGAAAAGAAAAACTATGGTATTTGTCATTTACCATTACTTATTCGGACTATAGTGTATTTAATTATCCCAGAAGAGTTCCTTGTTCCATGCACGGTCTGTGTGTATATATATATATATATATATATATATATATATATATATATATACCGTATATCCGAGTATAGGTCGATCTCGTGTATAGGTCGACCCTTGATTTTTGGCCCAGAAATCATTAATTTATCATATGCTTCGTGTATAGGTCGACCCCAGTTGTTGAGGGTAGTGGAACAACAAATTAGGGTAATAAAGCATCATATTTTATGGCATATAAAACTCATTTCCAAAAACTGCAATTTAATGAAAAAAATTGATGTACCTTTCTATAAATAAACTTTTAAAAATGTATTAATTTTAATAATTGGTACATATTTTATGTTTTCATTGTTTACTGGTACTAAATGGTAAATATTTTTCATGTCTGAAGCTAACAGTAGCTCCTAGCCCTCCCCATCGTGCACGGATTTCAACCCCACGAAAATGTTACCCTTATATAGGTCGACCCCCTAATTTTTGCCTAAGAATTCAGTCTTAAAAACTCGACCTATAGAAGAGTATACACGGTATATATATATATATATATATATATATATATGACTTCTTACTTATGCCTGTGCTTGATTTCTACCCATTCTTCAACAGAATGTATACCATTTATCTGTTGCAAGTTACAAGTTGGGGGTAGGAGGAAACTGTATTATTATTATTATTAGTGGTAGTAGTAGTAGTAACAGTAGTTTAAAACTTGTCTTCATTTCTACATATCTGTCTAGGTAAGCATTCACTACACCGATGTTGGTATGTAATATATCTGAAACACCCAAATGTACCCAACGGTTGTCTGATGTGTGAGCGTACAAACATGATTACTCTTCAATAAACACGAAAGTAGTTCGTACAACGTGTACAGGCTTACAAATATTAACCAACAACGATATTACCACCATTTCGACTAAATTACACTAAAACAATCAACGTATCAAATGAAAATTTTCACTTAAAACATATTATTAACGATCACCCAATAACCTCATTTTATCTACCTACCTGACTATCGACAAAAAGTTAGATGGGTGATTAATCAGTTAATCATTGTTTCGAATTTAATCATTAATTAATCAAAATATATTTTTTAGAAAATGATGGGAAATGATTAATTTTCCTCACAATTTCAACATCATTTTACCTTAAATTTTGTAATGTATCATATGAATTTGGCACCTTTTTGCATGTATAAACTACCTAATCCGCCCATGCCTGATTTCTTAAACTATAAAGCAAATTAAATGTTTGAGCAAAGTGAGTTCTTCGGTTTTATTGCACGCAACAGAAACAAAAAAGCCCTTTCTTACTCTTCTCAGAAGTATTTAAATTTCAATAATTTTTAATCAGTTAATCATTGATTAATTAGAAAATTTCATAATTTATCACTTTTTCCTAAAAATTATTAATTATTTATCCATGCCCTACTATAGATACAATAAAATTGGAATGCTGAGTCGATAAAAATTCAGATTTCAGAAATGAAAAATCTGATCATCATGTGAGGTGTCTGCGAGTTCAGAATTCTGTGAGCCTACATTGTATATATATTATAATATATATAATATATATATATATATATATATATATATATATAAATAATTAGATCTGAAGGTGCTTAACTTTGATTGGCAGCTCTTTATCTTTCACATAAGTTTTACTTGATGTTAAATTTAATTTCTGGTTATGGTGGAACGAACACATTAAAAATTTATCTTTCCTCATCTTTGTCGCTCATCTGGTACTTTTCCTTCATGCTGGAAGTTCGCTTTCATTCAGCCTGTCCCAGGACACCACTCTCAACTCTCCAACGAATGACCAAATGCTTTGGTTTCTTGCCCTTCCAAATTTTTTAATCTATCCTTAATAGGAAGATTCTTAAACACCTTTCTTCTCACAATCTTCTTTCAGATCGTCAGTATGGATTCCACAAGGGACACACTACTGGTGATCTTCTTGCATATCTCTCTGATTGTTGGTCATCCTCCTTTCGGGGTTTCACGAAACTTTCGCTATTGCGTTAGACATATCAAAAGCTATTGATAGATTCTAGCACAAATCTTTAATTGTCAAAATGTCCCTCCCACGGTTTCTACCCTTTTATCTGTACCTTCATCTCTGATTTCCTTTCTGGCCGAACTATAGCTACAGTCGTAAATGGCTACTGTTCTTCTCCTAAGGCTATTAACAGAGGTGTTTCTCAGAGTTCTGCCCGCTCAACCACTCTCTTCCTTTTATTTATTATTGATCTTTTAATTCATACTTCCTCTCCTATTCGCTCCTACACTACAAAAGCCATCCTGTAATAAAAAAGTTTACAAAAAAATATTTATATATTTCTACCAAAGTGGAGGGCTTGCTGGTTTAAACTGATTCACTTCCTTCAACGAAAACTTATTACACCTTTTTACCAAACCTGTTAACAGGTTTGGTAAAAAGGTGTAATAAGTTTATGTTGAAGGAAGTGAATCAGTTTAAACTAGGAAGCCCTCCACTTTGGTAGAAATATGTAAATACTTTTTTGTAAACTTTTTTATTACAGGATGGCTTTTGTAGTGTAGGAGCGAATAGGAGAGGAAGTATGAATTAAAAGATCAATAATAAATAAAAGGAAGAGAGTGATTGAGCGGGCAGAACTCTGAGAAACACCTCTGTTAATAGCTTTAGGAGAAGAACAGTAGCCATTTACGACTGCAGCTATAGTTCGGCCAGAAAGGAAATTAGAGATGAAGGTACAGATAAAAAGGTAGAAACCGTGGGAGGGAAAGGAGGATGACCAACAATCCTCCGAAAGGAGGATGACCAACAATCAGAGAGATATGCAAGAAGATCACTAGTAGTGCGTCCTTTGTGGAATCCATACTGACGATCTGGAAGAAGATTGTGAGAAGAAAGGTGTTTAAGAATCTTCCTATTAAGGATAGATTAAAAAATTTGGAAGGGCAAGAAACGAAAGCACTTGGTCATTCGTTGGAGAGTTGAGAGTGGTGTCCTTCTTTGGGACAGGCTGAATGAAAGCGAACTTCCAGCATGAAGGAAAAGTACCAGATGAGAGACGAAGAACGATAAAGCGCTGCCAATTAAAGTTAAGCGCCTTCAGACCTAATTTCACACACACACACACACATATATATATATACACACACACACACATACACACACACACACACATATATATATATATATATATAAATATATATATATATAAAGACTCACAGAATTCTGAACACGCAGATACGCGACACCATGATCAGATTTTTCATTTCTGAAATCTGAATTTTTATCGATTCAGCATTCCAATTTGATTGTATCTATAGTAGGGCATGGATAAGTAATCATTTTCAGGAAAAAGTGAGAAATGATGAAGTTTTCTAATTGCTATGTTATAATGTTATAATGTTTCAGACCGACAAAGACCCTAGGATCCACTCATGGCTGGTCTACCTAACTGTGTTCGTAATTGTGTATAGTGCATTTCCTCCGTGGTGGCGGAGAGGACCTACAATTTTACGTGGGTTCCGAACCACAAGGCCTTAATTTTACTACCTTAAATTATACCCAATCTATCAACATATGCGTCTAATCGATTTTTAAACATGTTTATAGACGTGCTACTAATTACTTCTACCGACAAACTATTCCAGCTATTTACTATTCTATGCGTAAAAAAGTTTTTGGCAACTGCTGTCTCGAACCTTCTACTTGTCACCTTACACCCGTTATTTCCAGTCCTATTATATTGAGACATTTTGAAAAAGCTATCTCTATCTACGTTATCGAACCCATTCATAATTTTGAAAACCTGGATTAGATCACCCCTTAGCCTCCGAGTCTCGAGTGTAGTCAATTTTAACTCCTTAAGCCTATCCTCGTACGACTTCGACCTAAGCGACGGAATCATCTTAGTTGCTCGTGTTTGAACTCTTTCGATTTTGTCTATATCTTTTCGCATATGCAGATTCCAAAATTGGATCGCGTACTCCAAATGGGGTCTAACTAATAATTTATAGAGAGGAACAATAATATCGCGCGATTTGTACTCAAAATTCCGAGCTATAAAACCAGAGCACTTTGTTTGCTTTGCTGACCGCTGCTGTACTTTGTTTCGCTACTTTTAAATCACCAGTGACTATAACTCCTAAATCTTTTCCTGCTCTACACTTGCTAACTCCTTCCCTGACATACTATATGGAAAATTACTGTTACGCGAACTTATATGTAAAATTTTGCACTTATCGACGTTAAATCTCATTTGCCATGTTACTGACCAATCAACGATTTTATTCAGATCTTCCTGGATTTTACCTCTATCTTCGTCATTAATCGCACTACCACCCAACTTCGTGTCATCCACAAACTTTGAAACCGTACTGACAAGGCCGACATCTATATCGTTAATATATATAAGAAAAAGCAAGGGGCCCAATACAGAACCCTGATTAACGCCGTTAGCTACATTAGCCCAAGACGACTCCGCTCCACCAACGACCACCCTCTTTTCCTACCTCGCAACCACTCTTCCAACCAATTTATTACTACACCCTTGATTCCATGAGCCTTAGTTTTTTCAATGAGTCTTTTGTACGGTACGGTGTCAAACGCTTTTTGAAAATCGAAATACACTACATCAACCGCCCGATGCTTATCGTAAACTTCAACCACACTGAAGAAATTCTAAAAGATTAGTAAGCAAGATTTGTTTCGCCTAAAACCGAGCTGCGTATTTCTAACCAAATTGTGCATTTCTAAGTGTTCGACTATACGATCCCTAATTATTGATTCCAGTAGCTTACCTACAACAGACGTTAAACTGATTGACCTATAATTTCCCGCCCCGCGCCTTCATCGCCTTTCTTAAAGATAGGTATTACGTTTGCTAACTTGAAATTATCTGGTACGCACCCCTCAGAAATAGACGCATTAAAAATCTTTGTTAGCGGCACAACAATGCTTTCTTTTAATACTTTTAGTTGTATGGGATATATGGAAGCAGGCCCCGGTGATTTACGCATTTTCATTTTATCAATATAGCGCATTACCTCCCTTTCACTACCCACAATATTATCCAAAGTATTACCATTATCAAAAGGTATTATGTCTATGACCGTAGGGATGTTCGTTACATCTTCTATAGTCAAAACTGACGGAAAAAATTCGTTTAGCAAGGTGGCCATTTGCTTGTTTTCAGAAACTAGCTCTCCGTTAAAATTTTTGGACGGCCCCAAGACACTTTTTACTGGATTCCTATTGTTGTATGGGATATATGGAAGCAGGCCCCGGTGATTTACGCATTTTCATTTTATCAATATAGCGCATTACCTCCCTTTCACTACCCACAATATTATCCAAAGTATTACCATTATCAAAAGGTATTATGTCTATGACCGTAGGGATGTTCGTTACATCTTCTATAGTAAAAACTGACGTAAAAAATTCGTTTAGCAAGGTAGCCATTTGCTTGTTTTCAGAAACTAGCTCTCTGTTAAAATTTTTGAACGGCCCCAAGACACTTTTTACTGGATTCCTATTGTTGACGTATTGAAAGAATCGCTTGAGGTTTTCTTTCCTGTCACGAGCTGTGGAGATTTCAAATTCGCGCTTGGACTGTTTTATTACACTTTTCGCTTCACGCCTTAAAGATAAGTAGTTGTTTCGTAACCACAGATTGTCTTTATCGCACTTATGTAGCCTATAAGCCCTATCTCTACTCTTTATAATATCTCCTATTCTAGAAGTAAACCACAATGACTTGTTGTTTACTTTCTCACGCTTAATCTTGTACGGTACAGATTCCTCATTTATAGTCCTAAATACTGTCAATGATTAACATTAAAAATGATTAAAAATTAAATACTTCTGAAAAGAGTAAGAGAGAGCTTTATTGTTTCTGTTGCGTGCGATAAGACCGAAGAAAACATTTTGCTCAAACATTTAGTTTGCTTTATAGTTTAAGACATCAGGCATGGGCGGATTAGATAGTTTATACATGCAAAAGGGTGCCAAATTCAAATGGTACATTACAAAATTTAAGTTAAAATGATGTTGAAATTATGAGGAAAATTAATCATTTCCCATCATTTTCTAAAAATATATTTTGATTAATTAATGATTAAATTCGAAACAATGATTAACTGATTAATCATAATGATGCCCTTAATAGCTATAATGTCTGGCTGTTTACCTATCTAACTGTTTATCGATGGTCAGGTAGGTAGATAAAATGAGGTTATTGGATGATCGTTAATAATATGTTTTAAGTGAAAATTTTAATTTGATACGTTGATTGTTTTAGTGTAATTTTAGTCGGAATGATGGTAATATCGTTGTTGGTTAATATTTGTAAGCCTGTACACGTTGTACGAACTACTTTCGTGTTTATTGAAGAGTAATCATGTTTGTACGCTCACACATCAGACAACCGTTTGGTACATTTGGGTGTTTCAGATATATTACATACCAACATCGGTGTAGTGAATGCTTACCTAGACAGATATGTAGAAATGAAGACAAGTTTTAAACTACTGTTACTACTACTACTACTACTACTACTACTAATAATAATAATAATAATAATTATAATAATACAGTTTCCTCCTACCCCCAACTTGTAACTTGTAACAGATAAATGGTATACAGTACATTCTGTTGAAGAATGAGTAGAAATCAAGCACAGGCATAAGTAAGAAGTTATATATATACAGGGTGTCCGAGAATTATCTGTACAAGTTGTGGCTGTTATTAAAAGTCAACCATGAAGTGTAGAAATTCCAGTTTATCCCATTTTACAGAGAATCTCATTAAGTTTTTTCTGATACCAAGTTTTGACAAGTTTTTTAGAAATTCCAGTGTGTCCGAAAATTATCTGTACAATTTCATCTTTTAATAAAATTCTTGATAACACACGTAAAATTCTTAAACAAGATTATTTAGAATCTGTATTTTCAAAAGTTTCTTTTATTAAAGTAACGTTGTTACAAACATTCGATATGTGCACCATCAGTGATTCGCAAAACATTCAATCGATAATCCAAATGTTGCCATGTACGCTGCAGCATATCCACATCAATTCGCTCAATAGCAGCTGTGATTCTTGCTTTTAAATCATCAATGTCTGTCACCCGCGTACAAAAAAGAAAAAACTTGTCAAAACTTGTTATCAGAAAAAAACTTAATGAGTTTCTCTGTAAAATGGGACAACACTGGAATTTCTACACTTCATGGTTGACTTTCAATAACAGCCAAAACTTGTACAGATAATTCTCGGACACCCGGTATATATATATATATATATTATATATATACTGTACTGTATATATATATATATATATATATATCAGGTCATCCCATAAGTAATGTCGTTTTTTGCGATAGATTAAGTTTAAACTAGTTCTACTCGGTTTAAACATAAATTTTCCGAAGGTTATATCTAAGAGGAGATTTATCGTGTTTCGCTACATACTTTACAGACCTTGACCAGTGAAGACGTGTGTTTTGCTTTATGTGAACCTCTCATAAACATGGCGGTATCAGAAGAGCATATCAGGCATATAATGCTTTACGAGTTCAAAAAAATGGAATAGTGCTACTGAAGCAACGCGAAACATTCAGGACGTTTATGTCAACGATATTCTGCATGTGAGGAAATGTCAAAGATGGTTTCAAAAGTTTAGGAATGGTGACTGCTGTTTGACAGATGCAGCACGCTCTGGACGCCCTGCTGAGTTTGATGATGACCTGCTGTTAGCCGCACTTGAAGAAGATTGTTCAACAACTGTCGAAGAATTGGCCCAGAAACTCAATTCATCCCCGTCCACCATCCATCGACATTTGCAACAACTCGGAAAAGTGCCTAAGTTAGGAAAATGGGTGCCACATGAATTGTCGGTCGACAATCTGAGGGTGCGGGTAAACATTAGCACAGCTCTTCATTCCCGTGAACTCCAAGATCCGTTTTTGCACCGTTTAGTGACTGGTGATGAAAAGTGGATACTGTACCAGAATGTTAAGCGCCGTCGACAGTGGGTTTGTGCCGGAGAACCAGCGACACCACAGCCAAAACCAAATATTCACCCTCGGAAGGTGTTGCTTAGTGTTTGGTGGGATAAAGGTGGTGTAATACACTTTGAAATCTTACCACACAACCAAACAATCACCGCTCAAGTCTACTGTCAACAACTGGATCGATTGAACACTGCACTAAAAGAAAAGAGACCTTCTTTGGTTAATCGGAAAGGAATCGTGTTCCACCATGACAACGCACGTCCTCATACCGCTCGGATCACTTCTGCAATAATTGAGGAGCTTGGGTGGGAAAAACTTCCACATCCTCCATATTCTCCAGAGCTTGCGCCTTCAGATTACCATCTCTTCAAGAGTCTGTAAAACTATCTTGACGAGAAACAGTATACTTCTTTAGATGACCTGCACACCAGTCTTTTATGTTCTTTGCCTCAAAACCGCCTGAATTTTATAAACATGGCATTGAAAAGCTTGTAGGACGTTGGCAGAGTGTCAATGATTCCGATGAAAAACATATACTAGATTAAAAAGTTTCAGTTGAGTTTTTTTTTGTCCTTCAAATTCCGATCTAAAAAACGACATTACTTATGGGATGACCTGATATATATATATATATATATATCACAGAGAATACATGGATGTAGAATACTGGATTTAGGACTGCTTTTAAAGAAATTATAATAAACAGGCGTGAGTTCGCCGGGCTTGTTGCACAAAGCGATCAGAATTTGCAGAGTAGGCAACTTTCAGGTTTGATTAAATAATTGGAATTGACCGTGTAGTGAACGATCTTTGCTGGAATTATTGTTGAAGATACGTATTCAATTACTTTAGTGGTATTGCTCCATGAAAGACTGGGCGATATTTTTTAGTCAACAATCTTTGCTACGAGGTTAAATACTAGAGTTATGCCCTGTAAAACTTACTTGTCGTTTTCTATTAATTGGAACTATTAAGAAAGTTGTTTTATGGGACAAACCTCCTTATATACAGGGTGGGCGGAAAGTAGCTCCCTATTTTGGATTGGTAAAAAAATACGTATATTATCCATTTATTTCAGAAGAAATAATATGAAAAGGTAGGCATACATGGTAGGTTTTCTCTAAAATTCAATGTGGGCTCCAACTCTTTCCACCAGCTTCTGGAGCCGCCCAGGAATGGCGTCCTGACTTTAGCAGGAACTCCGGCGGGATGGAGGACATGACTTCCCGAATTCAGTCCTCCAGTTCTTCCAATGTCCACGGTTTGGTGCGGTAGACTTCTTCCTTTACCCACCCCCAAAGAAAGAAGTCGCACGGTGTCAAGTCGGGGCTCCTGGCTGGCCATTGATGTGGACCACGACGACCCATCCAACGCCCAGGGAAGTGGGCATCCAGCCACTCACGGACAACAAGAGCGAAGTGCGGAGGGGCGCCATCTTGCATAAATATCAGATCGTCGATGTTCTCCCATGTGCTGACAACCGGCCAGACCTCGTTTCGCAACATAGCAAGGTACCGCTCAGCATTCATGGTGTTGCGCAGAAGGAACGGGCCCACAACCTGATCTGAGGTCATACCACACCACACCGTTACACTGAACCGATTCTGCCGTTTTTCAGCGGTAACCATGGGATCCTCTCCTGCCCAGTAGTGGCAATTGTGGCGGTTGACAAAGCCTCCGACGTGGAACACCGCCTCGTCGCTCCAGAGGATGTTGCGGAAGAGATGGGGCCAGTCTTCATGCCAAGCCAGCATGATTTCTCCGAACTCCATGCGAATGTCGCAGTCCTCGTCCGAGAGAGATTGGCAGTAATGCGGCTTCCACGCACGCCAGTTCAGCTCCTTCTTCAGCACAGTTCGCACTGAGTAGCGGGAGAGTCCACTTTCCCGAGCTGCCTGGCGAGTTGACTTTCGTGGACTCCGTGCGAACATTTCCTGAACTGCCTGCACCGTCTCCTGGGCCCTGGATGTCGAAGGGCGACCACATCTTCGAACATCTGCCACAGACCCCGTGGTCATGAGCTTCGAGTGGCAGTTCTTGATTGTTTTCGGGTCCACTTGGGCACGTGGTCCGTGAATGGCCCGCCACCATCTTTGAACTCGAACGACAGATTGCCAAACTTCGTACCGTGCCGCCAACTGGGCACGCTCCTGCAGTGTTAAACGCTCAGCCATCTTACCCTTCAATCTGAAATGAAAAAAAAAATGAACGTTACAATTGTACCACTTTAGAGAACACTTTAGAGAAAAAAAGATTACCGTTACAATTTTACCACTTTAGAGAACACAAAGAGAACACTTTAGAGAAAAAAAGATTACCGTTACAATTGTACCACTTTAGAGAACACACCATAACAATATAACAATACAATCACAATTTATACATAATTTATATGTAATTTAAATTAGGGAGCTACTTTCCGCCCACCCTGTATATATATATATATATATATATATATATATATATATATATGATGAATGAAACCACGAAGGAAAGGAAACACAAAAAGGTGCTCAAGCGCTTTCGTCTAATGACATCCTCAGGAACACTGAGGATGTCATTAGACGAAAGCGCTTGAGCACCTTTTTGTGTTTCCTTTCCTTCGTGGTTTTATTCATCATAAATATTTTTCACGTGTTACTTTCGTGAAATAATTTTCATATATATATATATATATATATATATATATATATATATATATATATTAGGGTGTCACTTATTTTGAACTTTTAAGTTTCCGTGCTCTGACCCCAACAAATTATGCTGTATGATATACAAACACCGTGTACAAAGTTTTATTGAGATATTTTAATATTTAGAGGTCGCTCAACGGCTTCGAAGTATTGGATACGAGATTCTCAGAAAGTGTGAATATAAACAATTTCCAAATGTATTTAAACAATTTATTATATTCCTACATTAGCCGGAAGTGCACAAGACATTATCATAATATTAAGATGAAGTACATTAACATCAGACAGTAGCGTAATTATTATGATTAATCATTATTTCCACTCAAGGTATGCTTTTGTCCCCATGTCTAATGCTTGCGATGGTCCTCAACAACCTGGAGAAGAAATTGTTGTTCTTCATCTTTGATTAGGTATCCAGAAAAATCCTGGATGAGAGCAACTCCACGTTCAGTGAAGTAATTTGTTACAGTTAGAGTTTTACAGTCTCTTTCGCAGTCTGGTAATGGGTATCCTCTTCCCATTGCTCAGCAGTTTTCTCCAAGAATTCATCTGGGAGGTTGAGCTTCGTCAACGATGATTTTGTGTTTTTTGTTACAAAGTTTTCCAAGCTTTTTTCTTTCACAGTATCCAAGTCGACAACCACACGCTTTGGAGGGTTCTCTTGTCCATCAACACTAGTCATAGATATGACCATGCGATTTTTGATATCAGGGAGGACTAAACGACTAAAAAACACACACTAATGCAAACACATCCTACCATTAAGGCGACTGAAATGATACTGGGGTGAGGGATAGAAAGGAAGCGCATTTCAATTTAGGACAAGTAACGACGCGTCATCAAAATTTTAATGGCCTTGAGCGACCTCTAAATATTAATATTTTCTCATGAAACTTCATAATCAGCGTTTCTACATGCAATGTCACATTTCGAGAGGGTCAGACCGAAACTTCTTGATGGTTCAATTCTTACCATACAAATAAGTGACACCCTAATATATATATATATATATTTTAACTACAAACAACACAGTATAATTAACGTAAAGAACGACGCTTGTATAGAAGAAATGTTCCGCATAAGATGAGGAGGGAGAACGAACAAATGAAAAATGCGGTAACCACCCGGGAATCGAACCCGGCATCTTCCGATTGCCGGTCAGATATGCTATCCACTACACCATTGGCCTCGATTGATCAGAAGTCGTAATTCTCCTACATACGAGCAGAAACCAATGCCCTGAGGGGGCACCTCCCGCATGCCGCACATATATACATTTTAACTGCAAACAACACACAGTATAATTAACGTAAAGAACGACGCTTGTATAGAAGAAATATTCCGCACAAGATGAGGAGGAGAACGAACAAATGAAAAATGAGGTAACCACCCGGGATCTTCTGATTGCCGGTCAGATATGCTATCAACTACACCATGGGCCTCGATTGATCAAAAGTCGTAATTCTCCTACATACGAGCAGAAACCAATGCCCTGAGGGGCACCTCCCGCATGCCGCACATATATACATTTTAACTGCAAACAACACACAGTATAATTAACGTAAAGAACGACGCTTGTATAGAAGAAATGTTCCGCACAAGATGAGGAGGGAGAACGAACAAATGAAAAATGTATATATGTGCGGCATGCGGGAGGTGCCCCCTCAGGGCATTGGTTTCTGCTCGTATGTAGGAGAATTACAACTTCTGATCAATCGAGGCCCATGGTGTAGTGCAGGGATTCCAAAAGTGGTCTGTACAGACCCCCAGGGGTCTGTAGGAAGCTTCCAGGGGGTCTCTAAGCTTTTGGAGAAATAGTAACATTAACTATATTAAAATAAATTTCCATTTCACACTAGACATTCGGTAAGTGTTTATTAAACTGGTTTAATGAGCGTAGAATGTTTAATTTTACATTAATTTAAAAGCTATCTATGTTTATGAAATATACTATAGT
This sequence comes from Bathynomus jamesi, assembly GCA_023014485.1. Taxonomy (NCBI): domain Eukaryota; kingdom Metazoa; phylum Arthropoda; class Malacostraca; order Isopoda; family Cirolanidae; genus Bathynomus; species Bathynomus jamesi. Next base: position 483,591 of record JAJOZX010001375.1, on the reverse strand, counting down.
TTGTAACTGAATTCATAATTTTTTTGTGGGGGGTCTATGTCCGTACGGAATTAATATTTAGGGGTCCTTGGTGGTAAAAGTTTGGGAACCCCCTGGTGTAGTGGATAGCATATCTGACCGGCAATCGGAAGATGCCGGGTTCGATTTCCGTGTGGTTACCTCATTTTTCATTTGTTCGTTCTCCCTCCTCATCTTGTGCGGAACATTTCTTCTACACAAGCGTCGTTCTTTACGTTAATTATACTGTGTGTTGTTTGCAGTTAAAATGTATATATGTGCGGCATGCGGAAGGTGCCTCCTCAGGGCATTGGTTTCTGCTCGTATGTAGGAAAATTACGACTTCTGATCAATCGAGGCCCATGGTGTAGTGGATAGCATATCTGACCGGCAATCGGAAGATCCCGGGTTCGATTCCCGGGTGGTTACCTCATTTTTCATTTGTTCGTTCTCCCTCCTCATCTTGTGCGGGGAACATTTCTTCTATACAAGCGTCGTTCTTTACGTTGATATATATATATATATATATATATATATATATATATATATATATATATATATGTGTGTGTGTGTGTGTGGTGTGTGTGTGTGTATTGCTAATGGTATGATGATGCTTATAAATTTAAAAGGGCTATTGGAATTGAAGTAGAAGCATTAAACAGTATAATGTTCAAGTGATGCTACGTTAAAAGATTGAGTTGCCAACTGTTTTGAAGAAAATCAAATGTTTAATTTAAATAATCTTGTACATAAATAATAATAATGATAATAATAATAATTTTAAGTGGATGTTTAGAGACGGATTTGATGATTCACTCTTTGAATCTATCCGAATATGCATGACTAGGCTGAGTTTGAAAGTGTATTTTCGTGGTTTTAAAGTTACATTACACAACTTGACGTAACTAGTGATATAAATGGGTGAGTTGGTGCTGGCATTTCTTTAAATTTATCTTACAGATACATAGCTTAGAACAGCAGTTATAAATTAACTGGATGAACTATATGACTATGAAGGAAGATATCGATATTTGAATTTATGAAACATAATTGGATGTATTCGTGTTCATCTTAGTCTTTTTAAAAGGGCTGAT